>KN883131.1:130641-142354 GCA_000934455.1 Apostichopus parvimensis | reverse complement strand
GTAATGCATGGTGTTAACATAATTTGAAGCTATGCCGGTAAAGTGGAAACCATGGTTCTAGTAAATGTTACATCACACTCTGATGCGTAATGCATCTAACATGATCCTTTGCATAGACTAGAAACCACAAAGCATTTAAAACCAAGTTATGTCTTAATTGATATTTTAGATCACAAAACTATGATTAAAATGTAATTATTTTATCTTCATTGAGTAGATAATTAGTGAACATTATGGACAAATTGAATCATTATTGGCCTTCATAGTACTGATCATGACTACAATGTCCAATTCCTTTCATTGGGTCCAGTCTTTTCGATGGCGTGTTGCGTTCATTCTGTCTATCATTGCGGCCACTTGCAAAGGTTCAACAGCGCTGGCATTGTCCAGAGTGGACATCTATCGGCAGAAAAGTAAAAAAAAATGGTAGATTCTCTGAAATATAACAGGTACTTTCAAAGAAGAAAGAAGATATTAGCTACATTGGGATTGAGTGTAAGCATGGACAGCTCAACTACTTTGTTTTAAACTAGCAGTAAAGAATTCATTTTCAATAATTTTAATATGAGATTTTGGCTTTTCTTCATTCCCTATGTAGGATTCCTGATATAATCTTGAGAGCTGCTGTGGCATTTGCTTATTTGCTGGTCTAAACCCATGTTATTCAAACTTTTCTTGTTTGGTGAGCCCAATTTTTCCTTTATCATCTTGGCCACCCTCCAACAGTGGATGTTGCGGCAGGTAGAAGGGCTCTATTGGGGAGGGGGGGGGGGAGGAAGGAGGTACTCTACTCTCTTCCCTCTTGAGAAATGTCAATATCATCAAGGCTTGCAAAATGGTGTTTTTATTATGCCATATTTAAAGTAAATTTTGTACAAGATTATAACACTTCTTTCTTCATATTCTTTTTATTTGGCGATTCTCCAAAAGCTTTTGTCAATAATAAAGTGGTTCGCAACACCCACTTTGAATACCATAGGTCTAAACCACATTTTAAAATTTCCAACAAGAATTGTTCTTTTTATTAACAGAGAAGCAAATGTAACCATTACAAGTAACATTGCTTTGACCTACACATTCAAAAAATTTGCCAGTAATTTTGTTAGGCAATCAACTCCAGTCACCAGAAATATCCAGGCTGTAAACACTACGGGCAACAACTTCCCAGCTTTATAATAATAATAATATTGCTTTTTATTTAGCGCTTCATACCAGCGATAGGTCTCAAAGCGCTTTACAGACGTTATATTACTCCTGGTCAATGATAACCTGTCCCAGAGACAATCCCTCCAGTCGGCAGCAGTTATATACTATGCTCAATGACAAGTTACCTCACAGGTACCCATTTAACCCATGGGTGGAGAGATGCAAGTGAGATAAAGCATCTTGCCCAAGGACACAACTAGGCAGGAATCGAACCAGCAATCCTTGGATCACGAGTCCGATGCCTTAGCCAATTGGCCACCACGCTCTATAGTTACTGTATAGAAACCATTAATATTTTGCACCTGTTCCGTGGAGAGTTCCCAGCCAGCTCCAGCACCCATGTTGTCCTCTAACTGCTCCACAGTCTTACAACCAATGATTACAGAGCTGACAGCCTCCTTCTGGAGTAACCAACGGAGAGCTACCTGAGCAACAGATTTACCTGATGGAAAATCAATCACGAGGTGGGTTAAACTGTATACCTTCATTAACTATGCAGATTAGATGATTAAATATGCAGGTAATAACATATCCAGTATCTCATTCTCATCTCAATAGGAAATACAAAATGGTCAGGATGCTAGATACAAGTATTAAGTATACAAGTATAAAAGTATACAAGTATACAAGTATAAAGATCTATAGCTGGGCCTTTTTTTTACAGAGAACCCATAGTATTTTATACGAGACAATAGTCAGAGCTTACAAAACTGCTGTGCATAGTTTGAACACTAAACTATTCCCTGACATGTATGCACTACTAACAGGGAGAGCCCTTTCTAAGAGGTGCAAAGTTTTTCTCAATCAGTCTCGACTCTTCCCCCAGCCTCCCTCTTCCCCAACCACTCATCTCAAACACCCTACTGCTTGCACTCAACAGAAAGTATCAATTCCTTTACTATGAAAGAAAGATACAAGTAAGAAGCTTACTACAGTCAGATAGTTTACATTAACACTGGTAAGAGACAGGGTGGGGTTAGGGGTGGGGTTAGGGGGTGGGAGTAGGAGATATGTGGGAGTAGGGGTTAGATAGTAGTTGAGATGGGGTGAAGTGGTTGGAGTAAGGATGGGGTGGGAGTAGGGGTGGGATTAGGGATACAGTAGGAGCAGGGGTGTGGTGGAGTAGGGGTGGGGTGGGGTTGGAGCAGGGATACACTTTTGGTGGGAGTAGGGATACAGTAGGGGTGGATGCAGGGGTGAGGTGGGGTGGGGTTGGAGCAGGGATACACTATGGGTGGGAGTAGGGGTACAGCCTGGGTATAGGTGTGATGGGAGTAGGGTGGGAGTAGGGGTGGGGTGGGAGAGGGGTTGAGTGGGATTAGGGATACAGTAGGAGTAGAGGTGGGGTAGGGTGGGAGTGGACTGGGGTCGAAATGAGAGCAGGAGTCGAGGATGAACTTTGCATGACCCACTAGAAGACCCTCCTCTCATATATGATGTATGCTAATATCACGACACTGCATGAGCTCAAAGAAACACTGACATTTCAAATCAGATTTACTAACCTTTTGCTTTTGAGTATGAGTAGGGGTGGGTGGGAGTAGGGGTGAGGTAGGGTGGGAGTGGACTAGGGTCGAAGTGGGAGCAGGAGTCGAGGATGTACCTTGCAGGACCCACTAGAAGACCCTCTTCTCATATATGATGTATGCTAACAGTCACAACACTGCATGAGCTCAAAGAAAAACTGACATTTCAAATCAGATTTACTAACCTTTTGCTTTTCCAATCTCGGTCATCTTATCCAGCAGGTCCCAAATACTGCCCTCGTTTGCATATGATGTAAATTTTGGACAGTTCTGATACCTAACCAAATCCCCCATTGCCTCAGACCAAGCCACACGGCTGCCTTCAGGGGCTGCTTTGTCTCCTTTCTTGATCTTTCCACTCAGCCATCCTCTGTAACAATGAGAAACATTTGTGACATTTAAAGACAAAGATGGATGCATTTTGCAATCACAACTTCCGTTTAATTAACATTTCAGTACCTTTCTCATCAAAAAAGTGCCGGGCGGAAATGTTTAAAATACTGTTTGTGCTGGGCGGCGTTCAGAACTGCCGGGCGCAGCCGCCCGGTGCCGCCCAGTGTGAGCACATCCCCGTATATATATCTGGTTGTTAGAATGTTTATCATATTGGCTTCTATTACATCCCTTAAATATTTCAATAATTAACAAATCTATGATAACAAACTGTTTACTTTATGTACCAAAAGTACAGGTATCATGGATTTGTCATATCTTTTTGCCAAGTTTGTGAATTTTCAGGAGGTGTGACACATGCATTGGAAAACCAGAAGAGAACCTTAGTAATCTAAAACCCACATTTAATTCATTTGCAAGATAGTATGGCCAATGGAAATCAACCCTACATGTTCCACATGAAGACCTTTGCAGAATTATCACTATCGATGTTGTGTTCAGCACATAGCACTAATCAGGACAGTAAATCTAGCCCTTACTCTAAATATATATACGTCACACTACTCGATCCTAAGGCCACATATTCATTAAAACTTAAACATTTGAACATTCTAACTTAATTATATTTGTTTTAAGAGTTGGCAGACATTCTGACCATATTAATTCTACTGATGTTACAAAATTTCTCCGTTCTCTATGCTGGACTTGTGGAGGGAATGTTGAACTAATTACAAACCTGCACTGCTGATTCAATGCAAAGTTCCATTTGCAGAATCAACGTTTTATGGATACGTGACCCCAATAAAGTAATAAAATAATAAAAATAAAAGAGGAACAATTTATCTGTACAAAGTACAGTACCGACAATATCAACTATTAACAAGCAGCAAACCGATGCATTTATATGTGCACAATTCCTGCTTTGAAGATATCAACTACAGATTAGTTAAGCAATGCTTTTTATAAGTACAAATGTTTTGACAAATACTCAAATGCCCAGATGAGGTTTTGGGGTTATATAGTTAGGCAAATGTGATATCATTTTGATGCATTATTTTAAATTAAACGTGACACCTTAGCAGCTGACTTGGCAAAAACGTCCTATACCCTTTCAATGGACTCCAAGGTAGCAAACCAAGCCCTTCAATTTTACAGACATCAGTAAATTCTGTTTCTGGGTCCCTGACAAGTAGGCTGTACTGAGTCTAAAGGTAGAAAGGATGTAAAATAGAAAAGAAAGACTAACACAAAAAGAAGTAGTATTGAAAAAAGGATCTTCAAACCTTGTTGAAAGTTGACAGTTTGGTATATCAGTACATCAAAGGGGGAGGGAGGACGGAGGGGAGGGAGGGGGAGCGCTGGACAAGCTAGGTTGAGACCCTGTCATTCTTGCCAAGTGGTAAATCAATACATTAAAGGGGGAGGGGGAGGGAGGGAGGGGGTAATACTTTCAAAGTGGTAGTCCTCTGAAGTATTGAATGTGAATGCTGTAGCTACTACAAAAGGTTTGAGGTAAAAAAAATTTAAGGAGGTAAAATGTCTGCTTTTCAAACACATTCTAGGTAGGCTTCTGTTTCAGATTTAAATCTCCTCTAATTGCACCATATATATTAAAGCTGAAGAGGAAATTGGAAACTAAAAGTACTAACAATTTCCTATTGGTCCCTTTTTCTAAGTAACATACATGTTAAAGTTATGAAATTGAAATTGAAAACTATTTATTTCCACTTCACCATAACAAAAACAAAGTGAACATACAACATTTGAATATACAATACAAATACATTCCATAGGAATCAAACAATTGATATATACAAATGATGTGAAGTGGGGGAGACCTGGCAGAAGCAGAGCTTATCAAGGCCAGGCCACCAACAAAAAACACACACAACCCCCAGCCCCCACCAAAATACACCTAAACATAGGAAAAGAAACTAGAAACTTTACACATGCAATAAAGACCGTTTTAGTTGTTTTTTAAAATGTAAAAAGTGATTTTGAACTATTGACCTGGGTATCTAGGGTATTCCAAAATGTAGGACCAGTGTATCTAACAGTTAGTTGTGAAGTTGCAGAATAGGTATGTTCCCAAATAGATTTGACTGTTGTCTGGTATTATGGTCATGAATTGTATTAGTAGGAGTGAAAAAAGATACCATGATATTCATGCTTTATAAACAAACTCAGAGAATGCAACAAACCTGAAGTGTGATCCACTTATTGAGTCCGTGGAATTTATTGTAATCAATGATTTTTTGAAACTGCCAACTGCTGACGTTACTCCCTCCGATGTATCTGACCTTCCCTGCTCTGACGAGGTCATCCAGAGTGCGTAGTGTCTCTTCTAAGGGGGTTCCCCAATCCCAGCCATGGATCTGCATAAATTATCATAGATACCTTTTCTGCTGTCACAGTTCTACATCTTTATGTTAATTTTTTTGCTATATTTAAAAGTTTTATTACAGGAGTCTTAAATACTACTTATTAAGTCTGATAATTAAGAAGCAAAGAAAGAATGTAAGTATTAAACAAGCAAATTGATATGATGACACGTTTAATATCTCTTCCAAGTCATTCTTAGCTACCAAAGATTGATGAAGACCTATAAATGCAAAATAATACGAGTACCATGTAAACAGTACATGGTATGGCACAGAAGAGTCCATCCATTAAGCACAGGAAATTTGTAAAACAGGGGTGCTTGGGTAGTCAGGCACAATTAACCATGATGTATTAATCAATTAATGGAGGTAGGTGATGCCCCGAGGAGTAGAGACAAAGGGCTTGTCCTGTAAATTCCTATTACGAGTAGTGATGGAGTAATTTCAAGCAGTAGAATGACTCCCAGCTTCAGAAATAGCATTTCATTTCCTTTCATTTATTTACTTGATTGATCACAACATTCAGGTGATAATAATAAGCACATATTAAGTAACAAACATACAAAGAGTTGTGATAGAAAGTGCTCTAAGAAACGTTCATGGCTTAACAAGTTTAGCACTCCCTATACTTCTAAGCTATGAAAATATACATAAACATATGTCTCTAAACAAGAAACAAACAAAAACGAAGAGAAATAAAAGAAAAACCATGACCCTGTGCCTGTGCCTGACCCCACATTAAGTTGTCTAGTATGTGCTATTATCATTGGGAGATATAAACCAACAGCACTGAAACAACTTGCTCAAGATTGTGAATAGTATTAAAGCGAGGTAGAGCAACGACATACCTGGAAAAGGTCAATGTAGTCTGTTTTCAGCCGCTTTAAGCTTTCCTCGACACTCCACATGATGGATTTTCTGCTGAGGCCTCCTGAGTTTGGATTGTCATCCTCCATTTGTATTCTGACCTTCGATGTGAGGACGATCTTATGCCTCTCTTGTCTTCAAGTTATATGCAACGGTAAAAAAACAACATCAATAAAGGGTGTGAAGACTCGCGCAAAAAGAAACGTCTAACGTCGGTAATTTGACCTAGTTTCGAAAGAGGTGTAACAGAAGTGTTAAACACCACAATCGATCCCAGAAAATACACACACAGCTTGCTACCATCGGTAATTAGACACTAGTGTACAGTCAGTAGGCTACATACAGCAGTGGTCAATACCCACAGAACCGTATACAAACCATACAGCGATGGACATCTCGGGTCCAGCTAAAGATAACAATTAAGGTATCACATTTCATTACTGTCTGCATTTTGTAGTGACACGAACAAAACGTCACTTGCAAGCAACAGAAAGTTTACATTTTCAGATGGCCACACGTGGTTTGGGGCGAGGCTTCAATGCCTTTAAATCTTTTAACAGAAACATTGCCACATTTGCAAATATTAATATGAGATCTCTTTTCGAAAGAAGAAAGCAAACTTTATTCATAATTTTTGTGTCACACATTTAGTTGTTGATTACATACCTTTGTAGTGTCTTATATTTGAAATTACTGACAGCAATATATATTGGCAGCAATATACTAGAGAATTTGACATTTAGTTTTATTCTTTAATTACTCTAATCACTTTTGATTAAAAATGTCAACATGAGTAACTTTTGTTCTGGAGCTCATCTACTTATTTGTTGCATAATTTATTTTACGTTTCATTTTTATAAATAGAAAAAGAGCTGGGGGTGGGGGAGGGGAGAGGGGACTGAGTTCTCATCAGTGTCTTGAATTTTCTACATCATGCTACATGTAACAAGTCTCATTTCTCAGAGTAGAGTCCAATACTTACCATTAAGTTTCCTGACTTGTATCAAGTCATGGATTTTCCATTTGTCGAGAAACTGGACAAACTGTTTTGAGCCAAATTATTGTACATGTGTCAGAAAACTTTAACATATTCAATTGATTAAATCAAATTGATGATTATATTAACAGCACATTATTGGATGTAAATTACAGCAGCCATCTGCAACATTTGACGGCCACCCTGGAATTTCCATGGGGGGAGAGCAACGACTGACCTGACACACCCCCTCCCCCCCTTTCCAACCTTATGGATTGGGGATGTTACATAAAGAGCTTAATTGCCATTATAGCAAGCTCCTAAAATTAGTTAGTTTTCAATGTTTGCAAAAATCTTGTGACTCACCAAAAGCATTTGTAACCCAAAGTTTGCAGAATGCTGGACAAGAGAACATTGCTATATATGACACAATTAGAAGTAAAATGGTTCCAAGGTTACCTTGACAACCAGTTGCCCACAATAGTCTCTGCTGCTCCCCTTCCATAATTATTTGCAGTATCGATGAAGTTTCCTCCAAGTTCCACAAAACGATCCAAGATTTTGTGAGAGGCTGCTTCGTCACAATTTCCAGGAAACCCAGTCTTTGTAAGTCAATAAAACAGTATGCAAAGTCATGAAAAATGTCTTGAATTTAAAAAAAACTGAAAGACAAATATATTTCATAATGGGATGAGAGGACGTTACAGAGAATATGGTTCAGTCAAATCGTCCATTCTAAAGTTCTGAACGAACAAAAGAGACCAAAAAAGTGGAGAATATTGTCAACGATTTTGGTTTATATGCTTTCTTTCAGAAGTAATTGGATGGGAGCAGATGCTGTTTTTTGTATTAGAATATATATATGCGTGTGTGTATTTGTATTCAATTGTGTATGTATGCATATGTGTATATATATGTACAGTATTGTGAATGGTGGGGGTGGGGTGGGTGGGTTATACGTATTGGGTTGGTGTGTGGGTGGATATAAGGAATTGTTTTCTTGTATTGTTCTCTCTATTTACTTATGTAAATGTATGTATTATCCTCCTGCAAGCAGGAACTCGCAAAGAATCCTCATTGGCTTATCAAAACCGCAAGCTGACCGAAGTCAGTCTCTAATTAGATTCATTCACTTATGGGAGTGCTCTACTAGACAATCCCTCTGGGTTTTTTTGGAGTTCTTCCTTTCACAATTTTTCCTGTTGTTGATATGTTTTGTCACTTAGTGAACTTCTCTGTATTTATATTGTGAAGAAACAAATAAATGAAATGAAATGAAATATTCCCAGATATCCTAAATATTTTTATTTTAGGACTAACATTGGATTTTCTTCCAAAAAGTTATAGTGAGTAATTGGACTGTAACAGAATAAGCACAAGCCATAAAATGGATATTAGAATCAAACAAGATGGAGTACTGTAATTTCCTTAGAAGTAAAACTGTATACAAAAGAATTGACTTTATTCTATAAGTACAGTTTGTCTTTATAGACTCATGCACTAAATTTAGTTCTGATAATGGTTACTTGTATTGGTTAATAACACACAAAACTGACCCACTTAGTAGACCATGAACTTACTATCACCTTGAAATATTGGCCCTTATTACTTATCAATGACTTATTAAACCTATAAAGTATTTGTTATTTTCACTGACTTACTTGGCCAAAGGTCTTAGCTCCCAAGCAGATGTTTGAAACCTTTACTCCACTGCCACCAAGATAACGATACGTTTCTGGGGTCAGAAGTCGCTTCGCCATTTTTGAAATGTTAACTGAAAACAACCAGTCATTTAAACAGTTTATGAGTATATTTACATAATCAACAATAGAGCTCTACAGAATATTGTTGCATGTCAATCTTTCTTGATTTGAGAGAATGATCTTTTGGCAGATTTGGACTGTACATTTGAACTGTTTTAAATTGAGGCTTGATTCATTCTGGAAGGATAAACCTGGAGTGTTTGATTTTCAACAGTAACTTCTGGAGTTTAATTTGTGGAGTTTAATTTTCTGTGGAGCGATGAAATGGCCTTTGGCCAACAGCATCGAAGTTGATGATGATGATGATGATAAGGTACTGTTGTGGTCAAAATACATTTACTACTGATGAGCTAGGCCTCTAAGGTTCACCATGATTTTCAAAGCATTTGTGAAACTTACAAATACATCCGGGTAGCTATACTGTACAGTATCTCTTATTATATATATCCACATAAATATACTATGAAGAGGGTAGCCTACTGTATACCATATCAATATCAGACCCGTCAACTCTCCTGGTTTTACCGGGAGACTCCCGGTTTTTACCCGAATCTCCCGGTTTCATATTCTATTCTCCCGGTTTTTTAATGTTTCATCACTTGCGACATTTCTGAAAATAGCCAACAATTAGTCCTATGAACAGGAAAGGCTATTCAGTGTAGTTTGCAAGAACAAGACAGACAGTCGGTCAAGCCTCAAGCTTGATGGGATCTATCTAGCATACTAGCCATGAAGTCACAGTACCCAGAGTCCACTGTTCACTGTTTCAAATGGAAGCCTACTAAAGAAACCCTGTAGAAAGCGGAGCGAGCTGCTGTAAACTACAACAAGAAACACTGATTGGATGATTCTCTCACTGTATTGCATAGGTAGACTATACTTATTTACGAGTATTTATATCATTTCAGTTGAAAATTACGAACCTCCCTATTTTCCCCTTGTTCTCCCTATTTTTCGGCCCTGAAAAATGTTATTCTCCCTATTTTGGGTTCCAACTGGTTGACAGGTCTGCGATATGTTACCTTGAGTTACTTGGATGCTGTGGTACTCCTAAAGTCAGGTCTACCAAGATTATTAAGACCTTGAATAAGACTAGCATATTAAAGGCATTGAAGACTCGTCCCAAACCGCGTGCCGTGGTCTGAAAAAGACCGGTGTGAAGTTAGATACTTATTCTTCGTTCCTCGTTCGACGTTCGCAATTAAGTAAGTAACAACTGCAGTACACATGTTACTTATTCTATAATGGATTCGATATACAACTATGGAAAGCCTTTTGCTTCCGTACGAGATCATCAAGGATTTTTCGTCGATAAAGTACATTTTAGATTTTTTTCCAAAGATAATGAGGTTTTATCAATGGGTCATATGAACTCTGAAGACGATGTAGAAAATTATCATAATGCGTCTTCCCTGGTCCAAACAGTGCTCGACCAATTCACATGACCAATACACCATCACTTATTAGATGGATGTAACGGGGCCACGAACAATTTCGGGTCCTAAACTCCTAATCAAGACCAGAACGCATTGGACCACCTAACCAATGGGTCATATGAACTCTTAAGACAATGTAGAAGAGTACCACAATGCGTCTTGCCCGGTCCAAAGAGTGCTTGACCAATTTAAATGACCCTGACTAAATATTGACTTCTTTAATGAGTGAAACGGGACCACGAAAAAGTTTTGGGTCCTAATCCATGCAGCACGCCTTGGATCACCAAACCGATGGTTAACATGAACTCTATGACATTGTAGAAGAGTACCATAATGCGTCTTGCCCGGTCCAAAGAGTGCTTGACCAATTTAAATGACCACTAAATCATTACTTCTTTAATGAGTGAAACGGGACCACGAAAAAGCATTGGGCCCTAATCCATGCAGCACGCCTTGGATCACCAAACCGATGGTTAACATAACTCTAAGGACATTGTAGAAGAGTACCATGATGCGTCTTGCCCGGTCCAAAGAGTGCTTGACCAATTAAAATGACCATTAAATCATCATTGTCGAATAAGTAACTGAATAGCAGTTACTCATTCGCGAATATCGAACGAGGAACGGGGAATAAGTATCTAACTTCACACCGGTCACAGCTAGCTGATAGCGTGATAATAGCTGATAAAAATACTGACCTGGGAATGGCATGGGACAATATTGACTTTATCATAGGCCTACGTAGTATTTCACCGAAAATCGTCGCCTGACACAAACCCAGCGAAACCTCGTCAAAGAGTAACGAGAAAACAGCAACATTGTCACTTCATCAGTTAATACCAGACGGGAAGTATTCACACAACAGTATGCGTTCAATTCACAAATTCCAATACAATTCAACTACTCGATGCTAGAGGCAAACCTGTTTGTTGCATGCAGTTAATTTGTCCTTAATGCTAAAGCCTTAACTTAAGCTACTTAGGCCTAGCCTAACGTTAGAAGCTGGACCTAGTTCTCAGTTCTAGCCCACCAACATGTTCTAAGTTAGCTCATGCATGCTTAAGTATTTGACCTTTGTTTCGGTGTTTAGTCCAAACAAGTTTACTTAGGCAGTAGCATGGACACTTCGAATTTCGGACACCTAAGCCTTAAATCACCCCAAAAC
>KN883131.1:85675-98651 GCA_000934455.1 Apostichopus parvimensis | reverse complement strand
GATAGTAATTCGCACCCCCGGGTTAGAAAATCCTGGATACGCCCCTGTATATTCATAACTTTCCTCCTATACAAGATTACATTCAGTGCTAAGTTACGTTAGCATGTACTATTAAAGACTTTAAAACACTTCCGATGTTGCGGACAACATTTTCCATTTTATTTTACATCTTTGAGGTTAAAAACCATGCACTTAAAGTGTAGAAATTCATCAAGAAAAGTGGCTGGGCTGCAAAGTAGTGTAGTGATCAGAAGTCCACTACAGCAATACTAATAGCCTATTGCGAGCTTACCTATACACGTTTTATATGACGTATACACAATTTTACATTTTACGAAAGATGTATCTGTGCATGCACTCTTGAAAACTTGAGTATGAAAAGACTACGTTGTAAACCGGTTTTTACGAAAATTAACAATAAAAAACACAGAATTTTTTTCCATCTGATTGTTGAAGTACATTTAGACAAATTAGTAGGTGTAAAACACCTATCCTTCATATATATATGTGTGTGTGTAAACCCACCCAACCCTCTAAAGTTAGACGATAAAACAGTTTCATAAACTCACCAAATGCAACAAGGAAGTGATGCAGAAAGAGCAACAGTCGAAACAATGTCATGATGAAACTTCTTCTTTTGCCTTTCTCGTTCAAAGTATTTTTGTCGAATAACTGATACAGGGTCGGTACATGATGTTAAAGCCCTCTTTTAAACACAACATTAACACGAACAAAAGTTATTAAGCAGTTTCCAGCTGCAAGATTTGTAAATTAATATGTTTTCTGAAAAATTAGAAAGGCCTTTCAACTGTACCGCAACCCGATCAGTTTCATCCATAACGACCAATTAATTTCTTAATTTATTTGCGGATGGCGGAATTTGAATTATTTGGACAAAATATCGTATCTTTTCTTTTAATGGTAAAAGTTTGCTTAGCTGATACCAAACAAACTAAAAGAGTATAAACATTATTCGCCGAAAGGAATGGGCATTGATAAAGAGGTTTCTCCAGTTAAAATTGTCAACGGAGAATATAATTAATAGGTGATTAAGATGAGATCCAAATGGATCCCTTGTCCAAAAAACACACGTCATTGCTGCTGCAGAAACAATATGTTTGTATTTTAGATCCTCCTGCAAGCAGGAACCCACGAAGAAGCCTCATTTGCTTATAAAAGTCGCAAAGCTGACCGAAGTCAGTCTCTTACATTCATATTTTACGTCCATGGTTATGAATTGTCAATTGTCAACAATTAACTCTGTAACTGGACGACATACATTAATCTTGGAGTGACTCGAACCGAATATAAATATTATATTTAGCCTATCTGGTTTTGTTCAATTCGTTTGTTTTCAAATGTCTTGATGTAATTTTAATTGGCAAATGTTGTTGCAACGTGAAAGGGGACAAGAGGATGTATATGTTACTTTAAACCAATTGGTGTTAGAGAAACAATAAATATTGATCATGTTTATTCAGTTATCAGTGGCAGAATAGCATTGCTAAGGAGAATTAAGGCATTTATAGATACAGATACATGTATTTTATACTATAAAGGTTATATTTCGCCAATTCTAGATTACTGCAGCCTTATTTGGGGAAACTGTAGTAAAGGTAATGTGGAAAGAATCATTCGATATTCATTCAATAAATAGTCACCCCAGTGTAGCCATCTCATTTATGATAGACCTACATACAGCAAGTATAGAGTACAGAACCATGATTGCAATGTCTAGCTCGATTTCCAGACTTCCGGCTCAAAGGCTATTGAAGTCGATAGCCCAGTCTGTAAATATGGTTTAAGGCCCTAACTTTATGTGAGCAAAGGCGATTATGTTTCCTTAAAAAGCACATTAATTAAATCAAAATATTCAGGTTATGTATCTCCCTTTTCTTCTATTTCCCTTCTTTTTCGCTGAGTTGTTGTTATATAGTAGTTATAACAAGTAGTTATAGTACCTTTGTTACGTTTTGTGACCACTAACTTTGCGAATGACAGTCTAGCAATATCGATACAGATTACCGGTTACCCTATTTTTTGTTGTGTACACAGCTAGCTGATAACGTGATAACAGCTGATAAAAATACTGACCTGGGCATGGCAGTGGGACAATATTGACTTTATCATAAGCGTACGCAGTAGTTGGTCACCGAAAATCATCGCCTGAGACAAACGCAGCGAAACCTCGCCATAGAGTAACGAGAAAACAGCATCATTGTCACTGCATCAGTTAATACTAGACGGAAAGCTACAGCTCTATTTTCCTTTTTTATCGGCAAACCAAATTTCATTACTGATGCGGTCCGTCTAGCTATTCATTTCGAAAAAATGCCTCTCAGATCGCTGGAAATGGCACTTCCCAGGCCTTGTAAGTTGCATCTAAGCATTTTCTATTTTGAAATTACTAGCGATATCATAAAAAAATACAAAAAATATGCTTAAAAAAAAACCTATGCCACCAAATATTGGGGGGGGGTGGGATATTAGATTCTATATCCCCCACCTAAAATATTGGGGGGGGGGGAATGTCCCCCCGTCCCCCACATGATCGCCGCCCATGGTTTGGGGCGAGTCTTCAATGCATTTAATTTGCTTTTTTAGGAAACATATAATCGTAGTTGGAAAATAGTTGCCCACCCTGTCCTTAAAATACAACATATAAAGTAATTAGGGCATATAAACCATATTTAAAGACTGGGCTCTCGCTTAATAACATTTGAGCCGGAAGTCTGCATTCGTATCATTAATCCGTTTCCGAAGGGAACGCCATGTACACCGTGTAGCTTTGAAGCAATCGTCCTAACGTTAGTGCTAAGAATTTAATAGCAGACGACACTATTCACGCTTTCTAACCGTACTAATAGAGCGCCACCACAACACACGAAGGCACCACAGTATACAGGTATACAGGTTCCGGAGGTCGTTCTCGACAATCATCCCTATTTGTTTCTCTAACACCAATTGGTTTAAAGTAACATATACATCCTCTTGTCTACTATCACATTGCAACAACATTTGCCAATTAAAACTTCATCAAGACATTTGAAAACAAACGAATTGAACAAAACCAGATATGCTAAATATAATATTTATATTCGGTTTGAGTCACTAGTCCCAGATTAATGTATGTCGTCCAGTTACAGAGTTAATTGTTGACAATTGACAATTCCATAATCATGGACGTAAAATATGAATATTAGAGACTGACTTCGGTCAGCTTTGCGACTTTTATAAGCCAATGCGGCTTCTTCGTGAGTTCCTGCTTGCAGGAGGATCTAAAATACTTACATATTTTTTTGCAGCAGCAATGACGTGTGTTATTTTTGGACAAGGGATCCATTTGGCAGTGGCAATGTTAAATTAGATGTCAGCACATATAGACACAGTTTACCAACGTTCATTACACTCACCTTAATCACCTATTAATTATATTCTCCGTTGACAATTTTAACTGGAGAAACCTTTTTATCAATGTTCATTCCTTTCGGCGAATAATGTTTTTACTCTTTTAGTTTGTTTGGTATCAGCTAAGCAAACTTTTACCTTTAAAAACAAAGATACGATTTTTTGTCCAAATAATTCAAATTCCGCCATCCGCAAATAAATTAAGAAATTAATTTGTCGTTATGGATGAAACTGATCGGGTTGCGGTACAATTGAAAGGCCTTTCTAATTTTTCAGAAACATATTAATTTTCAAATCTTGCAGCTGGAAACTGCTTAATAACTTTTGTTCGTGTTGATGTTGTGATTAAAAGAGGGTTTTAAAATCATGTACCGACCATGTATCAGTTATTCGACAAAAATATTTTGAACGAGAAAGGCAAAAGAAGAAGTTTCATCATGACATTGTTTCGACTGTTGCTCTTTCTGCATCACTTCCTTGTTGCATTTGGTGAGTTTATGAAACTGTTTTATCGTCTAACTTTAGAGGTTTGGGTGGGGTTATATATATATATAAAGGATAGGTGTTTTACACCTACTAATTTGTCTTAATATATTCAAAAATCAGCGGTAAACAAAAAAATTGTGTTTTTTATGGTTAATGTTTGTATAAAAACCGGTTTACAACGTAGCCTGTTCATACTCAAGTTTTCAAGAGTGCATGCACAGATACATCTTTCGTAAAATGTAAAATTGTGTATACGTAATTGAGCACGTGTTATATGTAACCTCACAATAGGCTATTAGTATTGCTGTAGTGGACGTCTGATCACTACACTACTTTGCAGCCCAGCCACTTTTCTTGATGAATTTCCACATTTTAATGGCATTGAAGACTCGCCCCAAACCGCGTGCCGCCCTCTGAAAAAGTTAACTTCCTGTTGCTTGCAAGTGACGTTTTGTTCGTGTCGCTACAACTGCAGACATTAATGAAACGTGATACCTTGTTATCTTTAGCTGGACCTGAGATGTCCACCGCTGTATCGTTATACACTGTGCTGTGGGTATTGACCGCAGCTGTATGTACTGACTGTACACAAGTGTCTAATTACCAACGGTAGCAAGCTGTGTGTGTATTTTCTGGGATCGATGGTGGTGTCTAACACTTCTGTTACACCTCATTCGAAACTAGTTCAGATTACCGGCATTATACGTTTCTTATTGCGCGAGTCTTTACACCCTTTAAGTGCATGGTTTTAACCTCAAAGATGTAAAATGAAATGGAAAATGTTGTCCGCAACATTGGATGTGTTTTAAAGTCTGTAATGGTATATCTGCTAACGTAACTTAGCACTGAATGTAATCTTGTATAGGTGGAAAGTTATTAATATAATATCCAGCATAGATAATTAATGTTACAATGACAACAGGTCGTTTACAGAAAATTCACCCACTTTACTGAAAAGCTACAGAAAAGCTACACGTGAAACAACACTTGTAACAGAATGATTTCGCTCAGCTCTGACCAAAATAATTAACAGAAACCTCACGACAACCTATGATTATTTGTCAACACTTGTTAACTTTGAAGAAAAAAGTGTTCAAATTTTAAAACAGCATTAGGAATCATAACCAGAACTAGATGTTCAGGGATTGTTTCCTAATGGAACAACAAAGTAACAGTACGAACTATATTTATTGCATACGATAGTTGCTTTCCACCCACATTTGATTTAATTTAAATTTAAGTCAAAAAATCTTACACAAAAACCTACCGATTTCTTTCAAAACGCTCTGTCAATAAGACAACACCAAAAAAGTTTGTAAATTGTTTCCGCCTCAACTTTGCAGGACAGACAATAATGTGGGAATTACTAACATAAAAACCTGTTCAAGAAAAATATCAAACTCATAGGAAGAGAAAATATTAAAATAAAAAGGGTAATGGTATTATCCTGTTTCCAATTTTAATCGCACCTATATTATTGATTCTTAACAAACTGGACGATATTAAAGGCTTTGGAGACTCGCCCCAAACCGCGTGCCGCCCTCTGAAGAAAGTTAACTTTCCGTTGCTTGCAAGTGAAGTTTTTTTCTTGTCGCTAAAAATTGCAGACAGCAATGAAACGTGATACCTTTTTATCTTGTATCTGGACCTGAGATGTCGATCGATGCTATGTACACTGTGTTGCGGGTTTTGACCGTAGCTGCATGCATTGACTGTACACTAGTGTCTTCTTACCGACGGTAGCAAGCGGTGTGTGTATTTTCTGGGATCAATGGTGGTGTCTAACACTTCTGTTATACCTCATTCGAAACTAGGTCAGATTACCGGCATCAGACGTTTCTTTGTGCGCGAGTCTTCACTCCCTTTAAGGTTGCTATTTATATTGCTGTATTTATCAGTTGCCAGAAATTTCATCAAGACTAATGTTTATTACCCACACTTACCTAGCATGCGATCTATCAGCCTGCCAAAGATGTCATAATGATTAACTGTTAATAAAATAAAATAATAAAGACAAAGAAAGTAATACCCGACTACACGAGCAGTGCGGATGTCACTTTGATTTCAGCGGACAACCGTTTAATTGCCTCAAAACCACCCGACAAAATGTCAAAATATCAAAAAACACATTTCTTTACGAGTAAGTATTTGATATGAAAACACCTGATATTAAAAGGCAAAATTTCGCGAAGGAGACATCGAAATATTGCTCGAAATATCGAGGAAAAAAAATGAAATTCGGAGATACAATAAGTTGAACTTGAAAAGTTGAAATTGTCAACGTCCCATTTGGGCCACCGTAGCACCTACACGATGCTAAAACTCGGCTGAGAAATAGTAACTAACCCCGTCGAGTTTGAAAACTTCGTACACCACTGCTATTGATTTTTAAACCTCAATGAACAGCACTTTGCACAAATTCCCTTTCTATGTATGTATTAAGTTTGCGAAACTTCGTTCGACTTCTATTCTTATTAGTTAAATATTACATTCTTGCGATGCGAGAATCTACGTGTTGATGTGACTTAGTGGATAGGTAATTGATCTTTATCTCCTATAGAGAATGACTTGTCATCTTTGTTGACATGTCCCTATATCAGGTTCACTGATTGGTTTCAATGGATAGAGCATTTCGAGCAATATAATGGGGGCTGGGGGAATCGAACTTTTGACGTAGTTTTGCTAATAAACCAGAATTATACAATTTAAATTTTGTAAATATAATAATTTTTACTTTGGGTTATATTAAATAAAAGTCTTTGCCACTCTGTTAGTCGGATTAACACAGTAGAAGAGTGTTGTTGCACATATGGAGATTGCTTCCGTTGTAGAGATTTGTAGCCCTTCAACTAAAACTTTGAAAATTTGAAAAAGTTGCTGGTACTCTCTAGTTCCAATCTAAGGAATCGCGAACGCCGCTCAGTCTGGGGCTCAGATGCAGTTTTCCATTAACTTTTCTGTCAAAATTTCTATTAAAATGTAAAAAAATAAATTATAGTCGGGGATATCTAATGAAATAACTGTTAAAATAAATAAATAATAGAAATAAAATTTGTGCTATATATAGTGCAGACGATTACTTATCCGAGAATTTAATAAAGATGTTCTAGACATCCACGTCTTGGACAAATACAATCGAACTATGGTAAGCTCGGAAAACGAATTGCCAAACATGTCATATTAATGCAGTACGTTGATCGGGACCTTCATGTATAATAATGTTGGAAGTATATTCTTCATAATGCTGGTTTATGTTAATATGTTAATAATATATATAAGACAGAAAGAAAGAAAATAAATAAATAAACAATTGTATTTCAGTGTCTCAGACGATCTGCATAGTCCTATAATGTTGTAATCAACAATTATTCACTTTTATTCAACTATTATTCACTATTTGTTTTCCATCAGTGTATGCTCGCGATTTGACCTGCCTGAGTAGTGATCCCCTGATAGATTCATCGGCGCCCTCTCACCTATTTGGAATCGGCCGTGACCAACCTCCAATCAAGTTTGAACGTTACTCGCCTAACGGCGAACTGCAAGAGTTGACCGATGGGAACCAGACAATGCTTGCAAATGATATTGAGAGAAAGGAAATCCCACCTGGTACAGGACATCATGCCGACACGAGGACAGGAGTATTTGCTTGTACATCATCTACCAACGGTTCTGCTCAGATTTTGGTTATTAACCATAGAAAACATAGTAGTAAGTTGTACAAGTTTGTTTATCTAAAGACCCAGCTGCATGGTATTTGTCCGCCACTCTTGTTGGTTGATAGATGATCATTACAAAAGTCATATTGTTTGCTTTCTTTGTTTTGGCGCGAAGAAGCTTCATATCAAGAGAGCCTATGGCAGTAGCTTTCCAAACTAAATATCAACATTTAGTTATTATACACTCTAAAGCACGAATGAGTAGTTGAATGTTTTAACTGTCATTAACAAGCATTTATCAACAGTATAGCAACAATCTGTAGGCTCAATTTGCTACATATTTCAGCAAACGTGTTGCTATCAAAGATTGGGTAAACACAATTTTCCATTTTGGTACATGAAGTCACCAAACGCCGCCGTTGTGCAATTTCGTTTAAAATTGTATTGACTGTCTGGCCTCTACAACGCTATGATACTGTTATATGTTTCAAAATAATCATTCAGTCAATACAAGGTATAAAATATCTCATACTTTGGTTAACTACGATGTTATCAGTATAAAGTCATATGGAACATTGTGTTTGAAGTATATGAGGTTTATAGTTTAGATGGAGATTGCAACATATTTTGTTTTGAAACTTGAAACCTTCAACGCCATTGATCAAGTGACTATTGACATTTTCGAACAATTGATACATTTTAAAAATTCATTCAAACTTTTCACTAACACATTCCTTACTTCCTTGATATATGTGTCACCTTCAGCTATTTCGTCGGCATAATAGCTAAAATGATTTCAGCAATATTGCAATCCGCTCTGACTTCTGATCTTTAACCTTAGGATACTATCATTCACGTACGAAATATACATCTCAAACATGCACTTACTAGTCAGGATTAAAATCCACCGCATGGCCAGCGATCACGAGTACGTGCTACTTTGTGACATTATGGTCATGCGATCTTTGATCCTCTACATTACTCGACCAAGTGTCAGTTTCCCATAGTTCGATATCGTACAGGACATTTTATGTCATTTCTGTATGCGTGTAATGCTACTTTTCCTATTTGACCTCTACATCCGACCTTTGAACTTTCACTCGTTGACGTAGTTAGCCAATAAGGTACGTTATCACATGCCGAGGCACATGTCCACCAACTTTAAAGTCTGTAGACATTAAGGTTTAGAAGAAAGAGTTCACCACATTCAATCACAAACACACACGCACACCTCAAACGCACGCACCCTTTCCATAATATTGTGGTACGTTACCATGGTACCTCCTTTTCTTTAAAGAATTATTCTATTTTATGGATTCAACATCTTTGGGAACGCGTTTGCACAATATATATGTGAAATAAAATAGTTATATCGATACTATATTCCTTAAAATGTTCTTACTTCTTCCTCGTGCATTACTTTCTGATAGATGTGTTACCTGACGGATATGTCACAAAGACAGCAAGTGTGGGCGATACAGTCACTCTTCAAGTTATTTCACGATCAAGCAAGATTAAATGGCGACATAATGGTGGAAAGGTTCTTCAATGGAAAGGAAGGGCAAGCGTTACTCTCTATAATGTGTCTATGGATGATGAAGGAATCTACGAGGCCTACACTTGTCTGCACAAGCCACACGCTTATATTCGATTGATCGTCAGACGTAAGCAGTTCTCATGGTTAATTATCACGATATGCGTATGCCGCACATTCACGTATTCATTTTGGTTATTGTTGATTATGTGTATTACAATTAGTAATTATATTTTCTTCCAAACTATAGAACAACTAGGTCTACCACTATTATTCATTATGTCGAAAATAAACAATAAATTTCATACATTCATTTTCAAGTATTGTTTCTCGACTTATGCTCAAAACACAATACTGGTAAGTTGAAAATAAGGTAACTATAGTACAAGGGGCATAAAAATCTTCTTCTGCTTAAAACTGGATTTGTTTTGTCGATACACAACATAAATGTTCTTTCTCTCAATAGGTTGTCCTATGAACTTTGTTGGACTTCAGTGTAACGATTACTGCGTCTGTTACAATGGAGGTGTCTGTGCAGACGAAGGAAAGTGCATTTGTCCACCAGGCTTTTCAGGGGCATTGTGTGATGGAGGTATTTTGGCAAATAGAGATAAGATTGTCTCATTTATCATACATTAACTATTTGCGTTATCGTAATATAACTGCTGTACTTAGGTGATTTTTCTAAACCCTCACGTTTGTAGACAGAGAGAGAGAGAGAGAGTGTCACCGATGCATGGAATCACATACAATAATCCAATGATCCATCTTGCAATGCTATATGTTTCACATCAACTATGTTCAGAATGTAGATAGCCAAAACTTGGAGGATTTTATCAAGTTCAAGCTTTCTCACATGACTTGAAAAACATTTAATCCCTGGTCATTGGTAACTTGTCGTACTTACCCAACCAAGTGTGCACAATTCAAACAGGGCTCCCGTGGCACTAGAGTGCGCCATATCAACGTGTCACCTCGTATTACCACATTTATATACCTGGATAAGGAGAGGAAATTGAGATGAAGTGCCTTGCCAATGTAATGATCTGGCCAGGACTGGAAGCGGTTATCCTTATATCCATTTGATTACTATGCCCATTTAACCTGATTAAGGATAAAACAATAATCGATTTCCTAATTTTTCATTATATTATAAGTTCGTGGACCAGATTGCTTTGGAGAAGACTGCCAGTTTAGCTGCTCGGATCAGCCTCTCTCTGACGAAGGATTTGAAGGAAGCTGTGATGGTGAATTATTTTGTCTTCCTGATCCATACGGATGCTCTTGCTATCCTGGATTTCACGGCCTAGGGTGCACAGAGGGTAATAAATTCCAACATTGAACGTGTGTACAAACATATTTTCTCCGACGACCCTTAGGTATCAACATGAATTACGATTGATATCAAACAGTGACTACCACAAATCAAAGAAAACCATTTTTCAGAAGAATCTACTTATTACAAGCTTTTCTTTTTTACTCATTAAGTTGAATATTTCGGCTCAATCCTCAAACAATTTAACAGAAAATATCTAATGTAACTTCTTTGCTACAACCCGAGACAATAGCTGAACGCCTGGAATTGATAGTAAACGTATCATTGTAAAAGAAGGTTACTCTCTCCCTAAATCTTTCTGCTTTGTTTATTATCCATTGGTTACAAAAACCCGAGATACATTACATTTTTGATTACAGAATGTGAGCCAGGTACATTTGGAGCAAACTGTCTTCAGACGTGCCACTGTTCCGAAGGATCTACATGTGACAATAGCATGGGCACCTGCTCCCCGGCAATATGCGAAGAAGGATGGACTGGCGAAAATTGTAACGGTAAGAAGTTACAGTATTGCACTCGTGCTTTCTACTCGTGTCTTTATGAAACAAACTGTGAAACAAGCATAAAGTGTGGTTATCTTAATTGTGGGATTTAGTGTATGTGTGGCGTGAGTATGTGGGTTCTTCCTCCAGTTACGTGGTTAATGTGCTTTTCTTGAAGACCTACTGCAGAAGCGTAACCTCAAAGGTTCATGAATAAGTACTACGCATGTCAGAAGGAACGTGCTAAATGAAAGACTGATTTCTCAATTCAACTATCCGTTCATCGCATCGTTTGGGTTTCCTTAAACAAATTCCTAAGATTTATTCCACCACTATCTTATATACTTTCTATTCCAAAACTTTTTTTAACGAATAATTGTTAAACCATGTAATAAATGCACTGGGTTAACACCTACAATGATAGGTAATCTTTATCATCTCTTCCAACACATCGCTCTATAGTGGTGAATTGATCTTGATGAAGTAATGTCCTCTTGTTTAAACCCTTTCATACTTTTTCAGAGAGAATCAGTTGCAGACATGAACCATGTTTGAACGGCGGGACATGTGAAACAAACTTTGGATTCGAAGGATATAATTGCAACTGTCCTGTTGGCTTCATCGGTTCTAACTGTGAATTAATTGGTAAGTATCCACAGGAGGTCGAGAACCAGGTCAGTCGACCTCATACATTTACGGGACATACATAGGAATGAGAAAATATCAGTTTCATCAGGTGACGTTACAACAGCACTCTGACCCATGGGCGGATATACCCGCTGGCTTATTGGCTCGAAACGGGTGGGTCGTTGGGTACCCATCTCGGAATATGCAGTAAGTTCGATGTGCCGAGGGCTTCGTCTTCTCTAGTTGGCGAAAATGCTACCATCATCCGAGTTTCCAAACACCGTGCTCGATTTAAGGACACGCCGCCTACGTTTGGATCCCGTGTCCCGTAAACGTTCTGTGACACCTCTCGTCATGCCTGATTATGTTATACCGGGTACAA
This sequence comes from Apostichopus parvimensis, assembly GCA_000934455.1. Classification (NCBI taxonomy): domain Eukaryota; kingdom Metazoa; phylum Echinodermata; class Holothuroidea; order Aspidochirotida; family Stichopodidae; genus Apostichopus; species Apostichopus parvimensis. Next base: position 86,737 of record KN883131.1, on the reverse strand, counting down.
GAGAGAAAGGGTGCATATAATCAACTTAAATACGATATGATATGATGCGACATAGATGTTCCTGGTGTTTCTGTTGATGCCAGCCACGACTTTGATGCATCACTCTGAAATATCCTCTGCTCTTTTTTTTTGTCGATAGATTATAGTGCATGTGCTAGCGCTCCTTGTCAAAACGATGGAAACTGCTCTGATCAGCTTAATGGAAGCTACATTTGCTCATGCGCAATTGGTTACGAAGGTAATCAGTGTGAAGCAGGTAAGTTCGATTCACGTTACACGCTTTATTGAAGAAAGTAACAAACTTCACTAAATGTAAAAAAAATAGGATTCTATTATGATTTCAGGAAGGAGATGCCAACTCCGTGACAAGAGTACTATCATTTTTAATTAGGAAAATGCTAAATTTTACCTCATGGCTACTATACCTATTGCAGAGAGATATCATGTACAATTTTATCATTTGTTACAACAGAAATCAACGAATGTGAGACCCAGCCGTGTCTAAACGGTGGAAAATGTACAGATCTCATTGGCGGATTCACATGTGATTGTTCGGAGGAATTCAGGGGAACTTTTTGCGAGCAAAGTAAGACTCAGGCAACTAGCTGAGCCCATGCACTGCCCACTATATTTGCTATTTTTAATGACATTTTAATTTCTACTTCTAATAATACGTATTATATTTTATTAGAAAACAATAACAAAGAACATCAACACTCTTGTTTGGTCAGAGAAATTCATTACAATTATGCAAGAAATATTCTTCGAGGATTACCGCTAATTTTGTGAAAATCCACTTTCATCATCTGACTTACATCATCTCCTGGAATTTATTCTCTCATTCCTACAGTGTTACCTTAACGTATCCCTTTACCGTCCCATAAAACTGACATTATCTATTATTACTTAGTGAATTTGATGGCAATGGACGTATCATGTATTTATTCTCTTTGCAGTCAACTATTGCGAATGTCAGCTCTGGGGTAACTCTCATTATCACACATTTGACGGTAATTTCTTCACGTTCCAAGGGGACTGTGAATATGTCGTTTCTGAGCATTC
>KN883131.1:66145-76460 GCA_000934455.1 Apostichopus parvimensis | reverse complement strand
AATGCAGATTGCACCGAGGTTTGCAGTTGTCAAGATCAACTCTTGGAATGTTTACCGATGTCCTGCAGTGAATTTGCATCTTGCACTTTACGTTCTGGCATGAGGGACTGTTTCTGCGATACGGGATATGAAGGAAACGGACAAGAATGTGAAATCGGTGAGTTAATTACTCTACAGGGTGATGTTAACTTTGTTCCGAGAGAGCGCGAGGCCTTCATAATTGCATTTAAATACTGGATGCCACAATTATAAAAAAAAAACACACTGCACAGAATGTCGACGTTTAACAAAAAACATTCATTGCGGTGAATTACCACAGCGTCTCTAAGAAGTACTCCACAGTTCACTGCATGGTGTTTACTTCAATTTCCATCTCAACTAACAGGTGGATGCTCTTGTTCAGTCTGGGGTGGATCGCACGTTAGTACCTTCGATAGAGCTGTTTTGTCTATGAGCGGAGAGTGTGAATACCTCTTAGTGACAGGAAAAGACACGGACGCGATGTATGACTACAATATAATCGTCACAAATGTAAAAGATTTCCCTTCATCGAATGTATCATTTGCTCGCGCAGTGCGGCTGGAAGTGAATGAGACGAGGTACGAAGTTCTCAGTGGAGGAATCCTATTCGTGAATGGAGTACAGAAAACTGTTCCGTTTCAAAGTGGTTTTGCAACAATATATGCAATATTTCCTAACCGCATAGTAAGTGTCAATTTTTTTTTCGTACTTCCTTCCTTCTCATGCGTATATCAGCCTCATTTCGTTTTCGGTTGCTTATGAAAATTTACTTGACTGTCACCCAGAATAAGTTACTCATTAGAAAATTAAATTTTATAGATAAGAGCAGCCCTCGAAATTGTGACTTCTGTTAGGAAAAATCAATTTCTAACAGTAAAACTTATTGCGTCACTAAATATCTGCAATAATATTGTCTTTACAAAATGAAGTAATGTCATCATATTAATGGCCACTAATTTATCATTTCTTTGGCAATGACATCCACCTCCCTATCGAAATTTTACGACAACTTTCCAAACTAATGCAAAAATTGACACCTGATATCCTTTTTTGAAATTTAATACAATGCATGTCCAAAAACAGGATGTTCATTACTTTAAAATTTTATGTGATAAAGGAGTATAATTTATGTCAGTCATATTGTTCTCGAAGCAGTTCCATCATTCAAACTGCTACTGCATATGACTAAATATTCTAACTTGATTAATTTTCCCAGGTCATGGACACCATGTTTGGGGTTTCGGTTATGCTGCAAACGCCTTTCACTGTGGAAGTTAAAGTTTCTGGTGATCATTTTGATAAAACAGCAGGTCTTTGTGGAACTTGTAATGGTGACGTAACCGACGACTTTTACACAAAAACAGGTGTCGTTGTAAGTTCTTTATATGAAACTACTCCAAGTAAACATTTAGTTTATCATTTCTAATATTATTTAACCTTACGAATTAGACACTGCCTTAACAATTTCGGAGACAACATATTTCATACTACAACCTGTATACGTTATGATAAGTGGCCTAGCACCGGTAGTCGGCTTCAGTGGATTAGTAGTTATTTTGTTGTTACTTGACACCGAGCCTCTGGCTACCACACTGTCCTCACAGGTCCAGACACGCCACTGATTTAATGTTACAACTAGTACACTTTTATTTTTGTAGACTACTGCTGCACAACAATTTCGAAACGCTTGGATTGTCGACCGAGAAACTTGCAACAACGCGTTCGAACCATCGGACTGCACGGCCAGCTCCAACGAAGAGAATGAAGCTATACAAATGTGTAACATTTTGACTTTAGCGACGGGTGAGCGCCAATGTATATGAAAAGTATACTCTTTATAAGTTTGCTCACTAAAGAGGCTTAAATTGAAAACCAGCATGTGAAAAACGTTAGCATTAAAAGCAATGAAATTAAAAACATAACTCTTACTCTAATCAATGTTTAACTTTATTACAGGGCCATTTTCTCACTGCCATGAATACGTGGATCCATCACCATACTTTACCAGCTGCGTTACTGACGTCTGCTCGACTTGGAATAAAGCAAATCTATTATGTAACAACCTGCAGACGTATGCACAAATTTGCAGACAAACTGGTGGTTCACTCCCAGGAGATTGGAGAAGTCAAACCGATTATTGCGGTAGGATTCTCCATGATAGAAAACATTGTAGTTTGATAATCTTGTTTTTTCTTTACATGGAGTTCAACCATGGCTTCTCATGCCCCTTGGAAGTGTCCCCGAAGCAGACTACAAACCTTATCAAACTGTCAGTCAGAGTTTGAAAAGTTTCGTTCTTTGTAATGATGAGCAAGCATTTTAATGTTCATGCATTAAAAAAAACGTGTGAAATCTTTGTTTAAACTGCAAATCCTTTAGAAAGACTCGATCTATCATACATGCTTGTGTTTTCCTTTGTTTTATTTGGTTAGTAATCTATCCATCCCTTAGTGGATACATATGAACATTTTGAAAGGTTGAAAATAAAAACCCCAAAAAGGTAAGCGGGGATTTTTGTGTGTTCTTTACGACAATAATCATATTCATATCCTCACCCGTCTTTATGTCTTTATTACTAGATTCTTTCTGTCTCAGTGGACTGAATTATGAGCCATGTACCAGTACTTGTCAACCATCATGCAGTGAAACTGCTTTACCATGTCTTTTCAATTGCGAAGAAATGTGTGGATGCTCTAACGAATATGTTGTGGATGAGGCAACATGTGTTTTACGAGAAGAATGTGGTTGTGTCTTACCAGACGGTGGTTACTTACAGGTATTTTATAAACTTAAAGGTACAAGTAAGTCTGAGAAAAATAAAATACAAGCGTACCATATTGATCACCGGCTTCATATATACTTGTTCCGTCGTTCAGATTTTTTGGCTCTAAGAAGTCATACTTTATCAAAATCTAGATTCACACGTGCATATTTCTTTCATCTCGCAGGTACCTTTGTCACTTGTGAGTAACGTGTGAGTAACGCAAAGAACTCAACTTATCTTAGAGTATTGTTAGGATTTACAGGTGTCATGTTAACTTGTTTTTGGCGATGCCGCAATTTTTCTGTTTCTTTTTCAACATTTCAATCAATTTTTAATGAATCAACTCAAACTGAAAATTATGTTACGAATGACATTTTAGAGAAGGACACGCGTTGTAGTACGGGTACAACAGCATAGCAGGAGTTCAACAGCGTGAGTATGTGTACAACAACATGAGTATGAGTACAACAGCATGAGTGCGAGTGCGCGTTATATTCAGCTTGACGTACAAGTACAGGCTCTCAGGGCGAGTACATGTACTTAACATTGCATTAGTATCTATTCTGCGAGAACGAGTACGGGTACACATCCAGTCTGCTTTTTCTTCATCAATCTCACTCCGTTCATTATATTATTCAATAGCAAATTATATTGTAATGACTCTCGTAACTCAAAAAGGTACTCAAAAAGGTACCCATGCCTCTTGAAGTATGCCCAAAGTCATTCTAGTGAGTAAAAACCATATTAAAGCTATATATGAATCAGTAAATTACAGATTGGGGCACTTTTAACAACACTTTGGACGCCAATTGAAACTTCAAGATGATTCAGTGTTTATTTCAACGCTCCTTCTCAATTAATGTAATGACGGACACTGCGGTCTGCAAAATTGCAAAAAGAAAATTCAAATTGTGTCGTTCAAAGGATACTGTTATAACTCAAATTATAGTGACGAGTTTGTAGGTCAAATAATTAAATGAATAGGTGAAAACATGCCAATTAACCTCTCCCTACAAGCTTGACGTCTTTTTATTTACATTGAATTATTTCCAAGCTTATCATCATGAAGGGCGAGTGAACAAAATCCCAGTTTTAAATTTAAATCTGGGACGTTTCTGGTGGGTTTCTGGTGGTGCCATTGGGAGACTTTAAGAACATAACAGGGGAAATAATATATGACAATTATTACATGACGCTAGTCGAATAAATTAAATTAAATTTGGTTACAGGTAGGAGGTGAGTGGATAAATGACGATTGTTCCCAGATATGTACATGTGAAGACCAATCAGGATTAATTTGCATACCTCTTACGTGTCCTTCGGAAACCAATTGTGAACAAAGGAACGGAGTAACTGATTGTTTCTGCCCACCTTCTTACATATTAAGCGAAGACACTTGCACTAAAGGTCAGTTATTCCACAAACATTTTTTGCATTTTTTTGCCTAAGGTTTATCCATAAAGTTCAAACTTCCAGCAATTCTAGTGAGAGAAATATGTTCTTTCCGACACTTGAAGTTAACTAAGGAGGAGAGTAGGTGGACAAATTGGGGAATAAAATGAGAAAACTTGCAAACGTGGATGAACACAAAGTTTGCCATGGTTGTTGAGCAATTGATTAGCTACAGCATGATGCTTCTGCTATGTTCTAATATAACGTTGCAAAGGTATTAGTGTATGTAATGCACAAGGCGCTCGACACTCTTTCATAGTTCAAAACAAGCACTCTATCGTGAAATTGGTCTATGCATTATGCACGATAAAAAGTTAAGAGATATATGGTACCTGAACGGCCCATAGCGTCTACATTGTTCGTATCTCATTTAATACAAAAGGCTTCTCTTTCTTCACATAGAGTCCTGCGTGTGCACAGTGTTTGGAGATCCACATTTTGTTACATTCGACGGTGTAAGTTTCGACTACCAAGGTGAATGCAAATATATTTTAGCCGAAAACTGTGGACAATCTACCGAGGTGCCTTACTTTCAAATAGTCGGAGATCATAAAATGCAAATAGCGAATGACAGTGTTTCTTACTTAAAATCTATTCAACTGGAACTTCTTGGAAAGACATATAGTTTGTTCGTTTACGGAAGAGTCCATGTAAACGGAATTTTCGTAAATTTACCATTTTCGGATGGCGAATTGACAATTAGAGAAACATCAGGCGGCTACGTGGTGAGTGTAATATATCGATACAATTTATAATTGGATGAGTATTAATAAATGCTACGTGAGTTTAAAGCATATTATTTAACATTATAGTTGTAACAATAAATTCTCCATGTTTGACCATGCCTAACAAAGAAATAAAATATCTTTTTAGTGTAAATAAAAAAGACATTGATTTTTAATACGTATTCTAATAGGATCATTGAATGCTCATGCGGCAGAAATGACATATTACTTAAGTTCATTATCAGATCTTGCACAGATAAATGTGTATATCAGTACAGAGCTAATTATTTAAGCGTATTATACATTAGGTTAAAGTCATAAATGGAATCAAACTGGGCAACAAATTAATGGAAATTATATCATTTTTAATGGATTCCCCTTGGTGTATATTCTTTTAATGACAGAAAGAGACCCTTTATTCATTAAAAAGTTAAATAATCACTATCATTTACTATGTATAGGTACGTCTGGAATGTATGTTAAGAACTATAACCGTTTCAAGTAGACTATTAACAAATTACGCATCTTAGACAACAAGATCAACCTTGCTTTCATATTTTTCTTCTTAACAGGTCTCAGATTTGTTCATCCCTCTGAAAATCAGAGTAGTTTTGTGTGTAGGTTATGCTTCATCGATATAATGCTGTCTTAATCAATTAAAAGCTACTGTTCTATTTTCATTTATTCCTTACTCCGTATCAATAAGACACTCGAGGCCTTGTCTGGTATTAGAATTCGCTACGACAAGAACTTTAGCGCAGAAATCGAGTTGAGTAATGCCTTCATGGGGTTAACGTGTGGCATGTGTGGAACTTGCAGTGGAAAAACTGATGACGAACTGAGCTTGCCAAATGGAAACCTTGTAAGTTTGACTTCATTTTTCCGTGTTGATCACCTGTATTTCTTGATCGCGATTTGAGATGTATGTATGTATGTATGTATGTATATGTGATCTTCCCGCAAGCAGGAACTCGCGAAAGAAGCCATGGAGGCTTATATAGACTCGCAAGCTGACCGAAGCCAATCTCTCGGCACACATCCATTTAACGTCCATGTCGGGAAGTTGTTATTGAACAACACTCTTGCCAGACGACACACCTTGCTATCGGCCGGGAATCGAACCGGGGTTCGATGAAGTTGAATATCTGATATATATTGTTCATACTAACGGTCCTCCTAACGTTAGCAATACAAAGAAATATAGTCCCCCAGGCACCGTTTAACATCCTATGTACAATGATATTTGTTATGGAGTACAAATGATTGATGTCACATTTGCACGGTCTATCATTCACAGGCAACTACACTAGAAGAGTTCGGCGCCTCTTACAGAGTATCAAATGATTGCGAGATTTCAGTTGTCTCGGAAAACCCTTGCAAATTCAATTCTTCACAAGAAATCTACGCTAGAGATGTCTGCCATATGTTGATTCGTAACCCAGGTAATATAATACAAAAGTTGTGTCTATCAATGATGTGACCGTGTAAAGTTTGATATATTTAAATATCATAGGAATCTTCAAGAGCAAAACGGATTATTGTCCAAAGTATCCCCACAACGTTTCTCCAGACGCACTTATTTGAAAAAATATTAGTGCGGCAACATACATTACTCAAAAATAAATATTATCCCTAGTTATATCTTTAACTTGCTTTCTATAGGACAAAATATTTGAACCAAATTTATTTCCGTCTCCAATACTTTGCCACTTTTAGGTCCCTTTTCTCCTTGCTTTGATACTGCAAATCCTATGGTTTACTACAACGCCTGTGTTATGGATGTATGCGTGACAGGAAAGGATTCCATGCTTTGTCCAGTACTGGTAAATTATGGCCGCATCTGTGAAAGAATGGGCATCTCGGTGTCGAACTGGATGGAGGAGTCACCGCATTGTCTCGAGATAGATATTTTAGGTACGTAACTTGAGCATATTCAAACTATTTTATTTTACCATTGTCATTGCTTCTTGCGAATATTATGTACACTATTACGATGATTTCACCAGGATTTTGCATTTTGAAACGTCTTTTCAGAACCAGAATATGCAGAAATAAACTATTTATCATCTGGAAAGCGAAAGAGAAGAGGTAAGTAAACTCACAGCTTTTGAGAAAAGTAATAACAAGGCTTTTGTTTACTATTTGATGATTCTTTGAAACCTCAAGAGTGTACGAAGCTGCTTATGACGTTTGATCGTAATATAGTATGTTCTGCTCTGGTGTGCTAATTTTACTTCATTTATTTCTACCAATCTGCAAGTTTTAAAAAGATAACCCACTTGATATATGAGTCTAGACGTGCTCGGACAATTGTAATAATGGACTTAAAACTGATCTGACATATTGCGTACAAATTTTGTTACAGCTGCTCTACAGTTATTTATTTGCACTGTATTTACCACAATGGATCTCCATCACCCTAGATGAGATCACTGCATTTCTCGTCAAATAGGTATTAGGATAATTTAGCACGAAATACAATCTACAAGTTATAAGAACTTGACCAGTGTCGTATCTGCCTGTTCAAGAATCGGCTGGATGGATGTTGGTTGGGAGGGGTTGCTATGTAGTGGGAGGAACATAATTCAGGTGGAAGACCATGGGCTATCTTGGTGTACAAACACATGTAGATCTTCTTCGATGTCTTCATATATTTCTCCATGAAACTCAGTTATCATTCTATGGATTGAACACATGCTAAAGAAACATGTGCTCAATTATAAAACCAGATAATATATTTTTACCGTTTCTTTTGGTTTCGTTTCACGTTTCAGCTACTGCTTATGTTGGTAAGTTGTGTTTTTTTTTTCAAACAGTATAGCTATCGGAAAAGCTTAACTAGTTACATGTTGGTTAAGTAAAGATATATCTGAAAAAATATTGTACTTCGCTATATATTTGGTTGGCAAATGTCAGTTTTGCCCCCCCCCCCCCTCCAATAAAAGAACAAAAAAAAACACGCTGGGACTGTAACCTTTACTTATAAAATTGCAATTAGTAATCAACATAGAACGCATCGGCGTTAACCTTATCCATCTTTGGTAAGGTGTAAAAGTACAGGTTTTCGTTAAAAGTGGGTTGATAAGATTGCCTCAGAACATAGCACCTTTGAAACGATGTTATGTTAATAAAGGATAAATCACTTAAAATCAAACACATTATTTGTTTATTGATGTAACATACAAAATTATTCATTATTATGCAGTTGACTTTAGCCTAGCTTATGATTATGATTCACCAAAACAAAAAAGGCAGACGTTTTCTAAGTCCGTATAATCAATCTGGTATACATTGCATCCCTCGACAGAAACTTGGTGTTTACATTGTGACAAGAAGAAGCGTTTACATTAACTCTTCCAAAGGTCAAATAATGTCGCTCCGGGTCTTGAAATATCGGAATCTTAAGATCCATCGCAATGGAAATATGACACCAGTGTATATATATATATACCAAGTGTATTAAATATGGTTGCAGTCGTCTGAAATTTGCAACATCCACTTTCGTATTGGTTCAATGATTATTTCAGGGTAGATTCTATGAATGGGATTATTCACGTCCTCATTGAGACGTTGTGTCATGTTTGATGTGACTAGACTTCTCGTGCGAATCATTTATACCATACTTGTTGTGTTTGGTAATGTGTTTGTAATCTTGTTTTTTGGTTGTTGTGTAAACCAACTTTACAGAATGTCCAAAAGGTGCTGACTATGTTTCCTGTGACGTAACTATTGGGAAACGTACGACGTGCGGCAAGCCCCCATTATGTGATCCACAACAGCCCACAATGATGTGCGTCTGTACGGCACCAAGGCTTCTAATGAACGGCGAATGCGTTCCTGATGAGTCCGAATGTTACTGTGAATCGCCAATTGGAGGTGCACTGAAGGTAAGTTATACAGCAAGCTAGCTTCAACCGTATATTTGTCAACAACGGAAATTCCGAAGATCGACAGATAAAGAACAATGTGACAATCCTTCAGTGAAACAAATTCAACAAATATTAAAACGAAAACAAACGTTGTACACGTTGATACAGTATGGCATCACTATATCGATACTTGTCTTGGCTTAAATACACATCCAAATTCAAAAATAACATTCAATACAGGCAATCAATAGCCCATAATAGAATAAACAATGTGGATAAAAATCACATGTCTGTCCAACTACACTCGACCTGTAAGTGGAACACTTTCCAACAGCAAACATACACAGGAGAGCCAGAAAACTCGCACTACGCACATACTCACAACATTAAACAATCATATATATGCATTTCTGAAATTAGTGAGGAACAATCAGCAATTTTCTTAAGCCATCAACTTTAGCCCACCGGATTATCCATTTAAAACGACTTTACCACTCATTACCGGTCACTTGTCGTCTTGGAACACGTTTAAGTTTGAATATGTTTGATTTGTTGAACTCAATTGACCATGTCACCCATGGTGTTTCACGGTAATTATTGCACTGTACACCTGCAGTCTGATATCCCTTATCTCTTTCTGGATTTCGGTCCATTCATTATTTTAGTGTGCTCGTAAATAGCACAAATTGCTGTTTTGGTTGAATGACCATTGACCTCTGCCATTCAACCATATGACGTCCTTTGATCATGCGATCTTTGGCATTTTCCATTAATTAGTGCATTGTCTGGTATCCTACAATCGTTTCAGGGTTCCGATATAATGCCTTTTGGGTATATGTTTTTGGTTCTTTGAACTTTACATGCTGATCATTTACCTGGTCATTTACCTGAGGACATTACAACGACAAACAACAGTACTGGTCTCTGAATGTTATATCTTGTGTCTCATATTCAATATACAGAAATAAACTTCACCCACAGAGAGTAACCAAAGCAATTTGATGATGGAATATCAAATGAAATATAATTAACTTGTTCTTACAGAAAGGTGACGTGTACATTTCAAAAAATTGTGAAGAAAAATGTTGGTGCGATACGAATTTCGAACGAGTCTGTGAAGAATATAATTGTCCTGGTCACTCTCATTGTGAGAATAAAGGTGGAAGATACGGCTGTTACTGTGATCATCAATACAGTATGACCAGCACCAATACGTGCGAAATATGTGAGTAAGAATATGAGCTAAAAGACAATTGTGATTAATATCATTTCAGATTAAAATTGCATTGAAATTCTCTAGATGATTTATGAGAATATTCGAAAATTGATATGTCTGTGCAAATGAATAGTTACCGGAAAATAGGGTTTAACGTTTTGTTATAACAAAAGTATTTTCTGTTATGTTATAATTATGATGATTGACAACAAGAAACACTTTCAATTGATAATTCTTTATGGCAATTGGGTTTAAGACAAACAGACAA
>KN883131.1:32270-46110 GCA_000934455.1 Apostichopus parvimensis | reverse complement strand
TGGAAAGTATGAATAATCATAAATACAGTGTTATCAGTCATTGTGAATTAATAGTTTAAGAATAAACGAATAATTCATCAATTCGTAAATCAAACGTCATTTTTCATAATTTTGACAATTTCGTCGGTACGTATTGAATTCTGAGTCCATTTGAGTTCTCATTAACGTGATGGGATAACAGACCACGCGTCTCAATTGGTTTTACGTTAGCTCGATACAGAAGTGTGACGAAACGCGGCAAGGTCGGTACACTCGGAGATACACACACGTTAGCCGATTGATGTTGTGTAATTTTAAGATATTTTAAAAATAACTTGTAATAAGATCATTATTAGAGTTATATCTGACCGGTAAATCCTTTTATTTTACAAGCACTTTACATGCATGGAAACTATAATGTTGCTGATTATATTATATTTGTTTTGTTTCTTCATTTCTCTTCATTTATGAAAATAAAAAAGACTTCGCAGAGCTGCAAATGTATAACCCTGCATTCAGTGTTATGTTTGAGATATTTCTGTTGTGTCTTCTCATCCACATACGTCATAGATAACTTGCGAACAATTAAAGCGGAACATAATCAGTTCTTAGAATTCCCATTTCTCATTTCGTTTCGCTTCAGTGGTGAAAGAAGATATAAAATATATCTAACGTGCTTACTAATACCAATAAGTCATTTCACTGTTTTGTATGATTAATACTTTAACAATGTAATGATATCTTCCACATGGAATGAGATTTTTTTTTAGCTGGTCGGGACACTGTTTCAAGAAAAGCATCTTTGTTACATATATACGCTAATGATAATGATGATTGTGTTTTGTGCTCCTGTAAATGATTCGAAATAATTTTATTGTTTCATGCCCCATCAAATTTTGTCATCTTTGCAATACACTTACCTTTGACTTGATAGTTACTACCCAGTAAACAAACGTACGTCCGTGGGGTAACTTTTTGGTTTTTAAGTACGTAAGTTTTGTAACAAAATATATTCCGATGATCTTTTCTGAGGCATTCTCAATAACGTGACAATATCTGCAAACAATACTTACGTAACAAGTTAATCAAGTTTTACACCCCACCCCCCAAAAAAGAAATATTGTAGTTTAAATGTATATGAAATTCCTACGTGCTCTTAAAACTTGTAACAGGATGAGCGATTATACGTCGAGAACAAGATGTATCTTGAACAAAAAATTTAAATCTATCATCAACTTTCTGAGCATATTTTATTTCAATGGACAAGAGCAAAGGAATTTATGGCTTGAACGGGATTCGAGTCAGTTTCTGACGAAAATGGACATATCACATTTTATGAGTAAGACACATGTTGCGATACCTTCACCATGTATTTTACTATCACTGGCAAATAGTGACTTCATTTGAATATTAATTATGTGACTAATAGAACCCTATCAGTTTTTCACAACTCATCATAACACCACAAATACCATGTTAACATATTTTGCTTAAAGCATCACTTTAGGCACAAACTCATCTTAAGATGTTGCAGACTGCTAAAACCCACTGCTATCAGTCCATGTTGTACATCTGTAACACTTTTAAGTTTGAGACATGAACATTTAAACAGCTTCCTCAAATGACTGGACTTTTGAGTATAATACACAGACCAATACGTCAGTTCCTAAGATGCAACACAAAACTTAATAGGAAAAGATAAAATATTTATGGCCACTTATGACATGTTTAAACATTTTCAAGGACAACTGGTGTTGAATATCATCCAAGAGTGTTGTTCATTCGTAAAATAGCCTGACGTTGTTGAGTTACTACAATTTATCAATTTTATAATTATTTAATACATTACATCCATATTTTTTTAACATTAACATTTAGGCCTGCGCTGGGGAGCCAACATCATCATCAAACACGTTCATGTTCATTGAATGACAAAGCTGAACCCGTGGCAGTGAAAATATATTTTACATACAGTACACCAGAATAACGCTACTAAGATATTGTTATTGCTCTTAATGAACATGGGGTTAAAGTTACACGGACAAGGGCATGATCAATGTGAAAATAAATATGGTAAAGCTGAACCAAAGAAGTCTTGCATGCTGAAGCCAAATTGCTGAGTCAGACATGAATAATCTTTGGGCCTGCAAGCTTGCTTATCTGAACCAATCATACATTGTCTTGCTTAACCGTGTCCGGTTTAACACCCCACATGACTTTCTCTGAACATTACAAACACAATAATATGGTGGCTTGAGAAGCACCTGGAAGAGGAAAACAAGTTGACTCAAAGCAAACGATGTAAGAAGGCAATTCTTCCTAAAATGGGTAAGATACCTAGTCTTCCAGGTGTTAAGTTGGTTTTAAAGGCAAGAAAGCTTGGAGTTAAAGGAGCAAAAGATAGTCCCCTTATTGGTGAGAGTAACACCTGATAGCTTGATAGAACCATTATTAACATATAAATTCGGATATTTTTCTTTTCACGAAGTCGGACGTCTTAGCAATGAAAGGCACCAAAGGGAGGAGCAAAGACTTTCTGTAATTGTTCTTCAACCTTAATGTAATTTATAATTACGACGATGAACATTAACAGTTTCTTCCATAGAATCAAGACATCTTAAAACATTTTCGTGCCAGTCGTATATTGCAGAAGCTTTCATTCTCTATTTAATATATTAATACCCTTAATGTGAGCATTGTTAAAAGTTCTCAAAGTAACATACGAAGACATGACTTAAGAGCTCACCTAATAAATAAACTCTAAAAATCTATTCCTTTATCCCCCATGATGGATCCCCTAGTACCCATACATCATCCACACCATATATTTCCATGGTAACCGTTGTTATGGTAACCAATAGAGAACTAATAGCTTGCATTAGCCGACTGACTACACTAATTGACGACACGTTCCCTTTATTTGTACATTGTATTTACAATGATGGGATCGTTAATTTTGTCCATTTCACAATTATTACCGTGAAATTTTTCTGGTTCTGTAAATTGAAATGTTGCATTTCTTATAGATATTACAGTTAGTTGAAATCTGACCATGTAACCCTAGTTCCCGCTTGGGCAGTCAGATGGTTAAATCTATATGACAGTTCATGAAATTTAAATTCCATGACAATAATAATGGTTTACAAAGTAACCGTGCTATCTACTTACGAATTATTTTTCTCTTCTTTCGTTTTAAATTCAGTTCCTCTTTCTGTAAGCACATACTCGATTGTTTCGAATAAGGAATTTGATATTTGATCTAATGATGATATGATTCTACCACGCCGATATCGCTTCTAATTACTTTCTGTCTATATTAATTACTAATTCTTAACTGTGTAGTATTACTCTTTAAATGCGAATTGTCTCTTTATTGTCTTTAATTGCTGGCTAATTACTAATTTTCTAATTACAAACTCTTTTATTACTAACTGTCTAATAACTGACTAATTTATCAACTTTGTAATTTTGCTTAATATGTTATCTGGATATAATGAATCTGGTGCATTGCCGCGAGCATCGTGTAGTGGCAATGATCCCTACACGGACAAAGTGAATTTGAGAATGTGAAATGTAAACTTTAAACAAATGCACTATGTTGTAGGGACCGAGTGAGAGAGAGAGAGAGAGAGAGGTGGAGAGAGAGGTGGAGAGAGAGGACATGTGTACACTCCAGGGTCTGGTGCAGTTCTGTTTATTGAAACACAATCACAATATAGTACTATACCACAGTAGGCTACACTAACAGTAAAACATATATTTCCTAGCTAACTAGTACTACTCACTATTTTTCTCTTCTTTCGTTTTAAATTCAGTTCCTCTTTCTGTAAGCACATACTTGATTGTTTCGAATAAGGAATTTGATATAATGATGATATGATTCTACCACGCCGATATCTCTACTTATTACTTTTTGTTTAATTAATTACTAATTCTTAACTATGCAGTACTACTCTTTAAATGCGAATTGTCTCTTTATTGTCTTTAATTGCTGGCTAATTACTAATTTTCTAATTACTAGTTTTCACAATATAGTACTATTCCACAGTAGGCTACACTAACAGTAACACATATATCCCTAGCTAACTAGTACTACTCACAAGGTAATAACCACACCCAAGCAACCTAGTTGCCCAGACACAAACATACAGGAAGATTAACAGTTTACCATAATACAATACAATGAGACCAGAGTCAGCAGATGATTACATAATAACATCTGGGCATGGAGACACTGCAAGTAATTACTATAATAACAGGTGCACAATAGGTAAAGGTAAGTAACAATAGGCAACAGATACATGCTATGTAGGCTGGAACCCTACAATGTTAGCTTATCCCTACAGTCACTGGTAACCTGCGTAGGCAAGGGAAGACCAATTTGTTAAGTTAATGACACTATACTAACAGGCATGTTGTAGCTGTTATAACTCAATTAATTCGAAAGGCTTATTTGTTCAACAAACTAATTAAAAATACTTGCTTCATTATCAATTATGAAATATGACTAACCTTGTAAACATTTGCTTGAACTAAATGTCCAGATTTATTGAACATAGAAAAAGTAGCATAACGTGATTAAATCTTTATGTCAAAATGAAAATGTAGCAAACTGTAGAAAATGCGATGTAGTCAATTTAAATGTGAGGGGGTAAGGAAGTTATGAATGATGGATGTTCTAGTGCATCGAATACATGAGTTACTCTAGCGACTCCATCTTTGTTTTAAAATCATGAATTTTGTGTTCAAAGTAAAGAGCGCTATAACTAATCATTGCAAATAAAAGGTCAAATTCGAACAAAGAAACTATACTTAATATGCTGTGTTGATATGTGGAAACATTTTTTAAGTTCTCAACATAGGATGTAAAAGAACAAAAATCAATTCGAAATCAGATAAAAAAAATGGTGTCAGGCAGTCGTTCGTTAAATGTATGTAGCAGTTTATCTCATTCTTTGGGCAAAAATGGTAATTGGTCGTGGAACAGCCAATTTCACAAAATGCGTAAAAGGTGTTTTTATGAGACAAGACCAAACGTGTACAGTAACCCAGTGTCGCCTGTCGCCACAAGAAGCTTCTCACCTTCTCCCGTTTCTAGCGTGGTTATGCATCTTGCATTGCTATCATCAAGTCGCTTTGTTGCTAGCTGGCGATAATCTTGTCCGTATTGAATAATAATCCGTCTGCTGTTACCACTTACATCTGCTGACCATAATATGTAAATGACGCCATCGTTATCTACGCATATGCAGAGTGGACCCCAGTCACCTTCATCGACATTCGGTTTGTTCAATTCGTATACAAGTTTTGCTTCCAATTGATTTTTAGTGACTACGTACACCCTGCGACCATCCCTATCACAAATCACAATGTTGTCATTATGAACACTCATTTCTCTGACAGATGTTATGTCATCCGGAAGTCTAATGGTCCTTACGAAATTCAGGTGCCAGTCAAGTTCATACACTTCCATACTGCTGCTTCCTACAAGTATGTGGTTGTTATAAACATCTGTAGTTACACTCAGTACTGAGTTACCTTCTGGCCAGATGTTGACGACTTCTTTGATATCTTTAGAGACGTAAGAGCCATCGCGAACATCGTAAATTCCTACTTCTGTAGGTCTACATACCGTAGCAACTTTATAAAGAGGCAATGACGCACAGTAGCGGTAAGGATGATCCTTAAAACTTTTGTCCTTTTTGAATTTATGTTGACTAATTTTCTCGCCATTTCTGTTGATGACGGTGATGTGTGAATGCAAATTTGATGCTTTACCAGTGATTAAGATGCGTCCATCGCCAGTTTTGGTCATACTTGAAATCCAACGGCCTTTCGATTTGATACCTTGAATATCAACAACAGAATCTTCATGTTCTGTGATCGTCGTGTTATTTGATGTATCTTTTGGCGTCCTGAAAACTTTAATTTCAGAAAGAAATTCCAACTCCGAGAACTCCTTCTTAACATCTTCGATAAGTGGATCACTGGCTGCGGTGATGTCAGGAAGAAACTGTGCGTCCGTCCAGTCATTTTTGGAAAATAGAATGGTCGACGTTGAAGCGGAGAAGTTCTCATAACGCTTTATGACATGTTCATAATAATCTGCTATTTCTTGGATAAGATTCTCATTTCGTTCGCACAGTGTGTCTAGAGCAGCCGTTTGGTTTTGTGAACTGTTTTCTAACCGTCTAAGCTCTTCTTGGTTCTCTTTATCCTTCCCATCGTGTTCTGACTGAACAACTGCAATTTCCTCTTGGTAACCCTTTTCGTTTCCTTTGATAATTTCGTCATACCTTTCTCTCGCCTGTCTGATTTCTTCTTCCATGTCAAGCCTCAGCTGACGTTCTTCGTTTTCCTTCTTTTTCTCAATTTCCTTCTTTTTGCTCTCCAACTCATTCTGACTTTCTTTCTGTTGGTTCTTCAATTTATTAGACTGTTGGTCGTAATGGAACTGTATACTTTTCTTCTCTTCATATAAGTTGACTTTTAAAAGCTGTCGAACATTTTCAACTTTTCGAGGAAATTCGTATAGTTTTTCTTTGTAAGTTTTGAGCTCGACCAATTTTGCTGTAAGTCTTTCTCTTTCAGTCTTCGCTAGTTTAGTCACTTCATGAAGTACGTGTTCTTTGTGTGTTCCGAAAGTGCAAGCTACACAAATCGGTAAGTTACCGCAAGATCCGCAGCACAATTGAGCGAGATTCTTGGGGTGGTCTTTACATCTGGGGTCTTCGGTCAGAGAGGCAAGTTTAGCAAGAGTAAGGTTTTCGGTGTCAACGTGTTTCAAATCAAGCGTGTGTTGTTCATGATCACTGACCATTTTATTAGTTAAATGAAATTGAAAACATTCTTCACACAGAAAATCATTACACTTAAAGCAGTAGGCTGTAATCTTCAGTTTCTTAGAACAACCAATACAGTCTCTGATATCTTCATCCTCAAAAGATTTCTGTAGTTGAATGAATTGAAGCATACTCTTCATGTGAAAGTCAGTTTTGAATCCATTTACACCTTCCTCCGGTATGTTACATTTGGTTTTGCAAAGAGGGCATTCCATAGTGTCGACTTTTGTTTGGATGATTATTTCTAGACAATCACGGCAATATCGATGAAGGCATGGTAACTGTTTTGGTTCTTTAAATTCTTCTAGGCATATTGAACATTGAAAGAACTTTTCCTCCATGTCTTTTAAAGGTGTTGAGGACGCCATCTTGTGTGTAACATCGACTGTGAAATAACCAAATGATTGAAATCTGGCATTTGTTCAGAGTAGTTTGGTAAATGTATTACAGCTAAAAATGCATTAGAAACTTTCTGCAGATGTCTCTTAAAGGTTTGGCATACTGGGCTTAATTATTACAGGAATAGGCAGTAATGCAAAAAACAAACTCATCGGATCCATAATAAGGATAAAATTGTTGCACTTTGGAATCATACTTAAGAATGACAATAACCAGGAATGACTATATGATGAAGACAAATTAACTTGTAAATAGTCTCCTGTTAGTTACCTGTAAAAACGATGCAATTCCAAATAACTGAACCGTCCAATTTTACTTCGAAGTCCCTCAGATCTCAGTAAATTAATTGGTGTGTATGTGTGTGTGTGTCTGTTACACTTTGGACGTGGAACATTGAATACAAGGTGTAAACGTAGAATGAAATGGTTATCAGGTAGACTTTGACACTATGAAATGCTTATTTAGTTGCTCAAACATAAAAATTAAAGTCCACACAGTCTAAGGTAAACAAGCTAAATACATACTATACAACCGTTCAAATAAAACACATAATACATTTTCATAAGTGTTGGTTTTGGAATGCAATATGTATGGTGACAAGATTTGCACAATCTTTTTGTTTTCCAGATGCCCTCTCAAATCTTTTTATTACATTACAGACAGTAATTGTTTCTGAATCCTGTGTGTCAGCAAAGCAGTCTGATGTGGTAGATTAGCTTTAATCTTATCATTAACTGCTTTGTGTTCGTGACATCCATATGAATTTGTATCGTATTTGTGTAATAATGAAAAAATTTTCTTCTCACAAGAAACATTAGTAGTAGGCTTACATAGTGTTCTTTCTATACAATAATGTAAACAATCTAGTCTAAATCGAGACCGGATCTCCTTATTGTTTGTAATAGAGAAAACTATCATAGAAGCAGTTGAGAGAATATGGTTGTGAAATTCAACCAGCTCTAAGTTTGAAAAAAATATATATGGGTCTGTTCACGTTAAAGCGCCCGATTTGGTTGCCTGTGGTATCAAATTTTCAAATTACAGTAAAGAACTTCTATTCTAAGTTAATAACATAACTAATATCTGCAATTTATGAATCAGAATTGACCAGAGCTTAAACTATTCTGGAAATTGTATTCAAGATGGTTGAAAGTGTGACAATCTATAAATTTTCCAAAATTTGTTCTTTCTTTAATGGTGGTGTGTCACTCCACTGTTGCTACATTTGGGAATTCTGTTTTTATTTTCTTTATTAACACAAAATTTGCTATTGTAAGACAAGTTTACAATGATATCGATGATGTTTTAAAAAAAATATTTGAGTATCGTTAGAAAAAATTCAACTTTTCCTGAAATAAAGTTAAAAAAGGTTTTCTTTAAAGAACAAAATTGAAATTAATAGTAACAATTATACCATAAAATTAAACCACAACATAAGCACATATATTAACCAAAAGCTGAAAATTCTGGGTCATGTCCTCTCAGAATTTTTTTTCTTGACACTTGTTTCGGACATCACCCCTCCAAAAAGATCTTGTTTCGGACATCACCCACCAATGTTTTACCTAATATAACCTAATATTTAGTAATAAAACAAATGTTCATTTAAAGGCAGTAATAATGAATAGAAAAGCATTTTAGTAAATTGATAGCCGTACTAAAAGAGATATATGGACCCTTCCTAGGTTTCAAGTTCAAAATAAAGAAAAGGGATACAAGTGATCCAAGTGATCAACAAGACAATTATTAAACGAAGGCCATAATTGTTAATACTTAGCAACATATATCAGTATATCACGATATGTGATGTTAAAAAACAGCATCAAACTCATTTGAAATAATGAAAAATGCAAACACTTGTTTATAGATTGAATAAGACTGTCTTGGACTATGTTTCCGACATCACCACAACTGTATAAGGACATCACTGTAATGTTTTCTACACAACGCATATCATATCAAAAGTTACATTTGTAACAAAGGGGTCTTTGTTGTTGACAAGCTACCTACAAGGTATAATGACAGTTTTGAACTTATTATAGTTTAAGTCCTCAGTGTTCATTAAAAGTTACTTTATGAGCGTTTCGGACATCACTGAATGTTTCGGACATCACCTTGGAAAAATGTTCACAAAGCTGCATAACAATAATACATATTTCAGCAGGTAACAACAATATGAAGTAATAAGTTTTGCTATTCAAACATGTTCAAGCAACAAAAGTCTGCTTCAAAATATGCACAACAGTCAGACAATAGCAGATTTACACTAGATATTATGAATTTTTGAGGGGATACACTTACTAAAACACCATAGACTGGGGAATCAACAATGTGTACTGAAAAATAATGGCAGTGGAAATTCTTGGGAAAACAAATGCCCTGAGGCACATATTTTCAAATTGAACATCTGGACACAGCTGATAGGGTCAATGTCCAATGGTTGGTACTATCCAGCCATGGACATGAAAAATTTACTTTGCAAGAAAAATTAATTGAATGAAATTATATTCCAGTAATACTATCAGTATCAATGGTACCATACCAACAACACTAAGATTACTGTTTACAGCTCCTTTATGTGAGATTCAATATCATTAATGATCAACTTGCTCCATCTTTACATAGACTGAACGATCTCATCGGGTTATGATAGCTAGATATGGGATTACAAACAGTAACATGATAAAATCAGTCCACGAGATGTCTGTGTTGTTTGGCCATAAGAAATCTATGTGGTTCACTTTATCTATGCCAGATACTGAAAATATGGAGACACTATTTAATTTTATAAGATATACAATCTAGTGAATTATTATATAACCAAACCAGAAAATACAATCTGATAGACATAAACTTTTCAAAGTGAAATCTGAAGGCTTGGTATAACTGATAACCCCATTTAATGTTAATGAATTATCACTGTTTACTACATACTCAATTCATACTTATCCAGAATACACACATAGTGACCATTCATTGATCACCATTCGCATAAAGTTAATCTCTGCTTCACCACATTCGTTACCTTTCCAGCATACTATTTGCATTGGCCAGCGTTCACCAACACTTCCCAGAAACATCAACTTATAAATTATTTTTCAGAAAGTGGTATTCTTATTGACTGCGAAGAACTTTATCCCCAAAAGGGTTTTAGAATCCTTTTTAACTTTTACGGTTTCCACATTTCCATCATTACCTAGATGAAGTCTGCAATAATTGAAACACACAGCAAATATTTACCATTTAATAAATATACAGATGTACACAAGATACATCCCTACTGTACATAGCTAATTTGGCACCCACCTGTTGTAGCTAGTATCATTAAGTCTACTATTTAAACAATTTTCAGAGGGGAGGACCGGGGTATCATATCCTAAACTCCACTAGAATGCTTGTTCCTATTTTGTTATGTCAGCAATAACTATTTTGCATCCCTTCAAATGGTACCCACCCGCCCGCACCCCCTCCCCATGCACCTTTGAGCTGGATCTGCCAATGTTGAAGATTGCTTCCACTGGCCCAGCTAAGCAACAGTAGTAGGCTATACTAGTAGTACTATAAGTACTAGTTTGAATATCCTTCTTTATTGAGCTTCATCATTATGCCTTGGCTATTATCATGTGAAAAACAAGTATTCGTGTTTAGTTGTATACTCCTTGTCACATATGAATTATGATTTACTTTGTATGATTGTTATTATTTAAGCTTATGGCCTAAACTTACATTTAAGTATAAGGCCTAGATGTTAGGATATACAGCAGCTCAGCAAATTGTTCAGCTTCATCCTTTAATGTTTATAATGATAAATATATGTATACTTATCGCTAAAGTTCTGAAGTCTGAAGCAACTCGGAATGAAAACATGGTCATGCATGATGCACCACTCTGTGTATATCAATACTGTTGACACCATCGAGTAAACCTGGAGGTTTCATCACACAGTACTGTATATCTGCGTACCAGTCATAGAGGGTCATGTACTGTAATGTGTTCCCAGGGTGGTACTGATAATCTGATATACTGCATTACTCTCCACATTGCCCATTGTGATTTACTAACTAGTACAGTAAAATGTATATATGTGGGCTTAGAGCAGCAGACAACACACAGTTACCTAGCAATGTATGTACCTTAACATTATAGCTATAGTCGTTGACCAACATTTATAGGTTAGATCACCAGACATGTTCCACGGTCCTACTACTTAGCTAACATCTTCCCAAAGTACTGGTAGCTTTTCTTGACAACCATCAAGTTCCCATCAACAGTTAAACTGCTCTGACATAGGGTGTTATAGATGCACACTGATTTCATACATAGAGCGGCAGACGACACTGAACGATGTTCAGTTTTTCAAGTGACGTTGACATACTGTGCTGTAGACCAATGTGATAGAAACATGATCTATGCTACAAAACTTGTCTAGGCCTATTCCAATTGTGTGTAACTAACTTTACAATTCTCAAAATGATATTGGGAAATATCTAATTGGTACCGCCATGGAAGCTGGAACACATCACATGACAGTCCATGCATGGTACCCACGTGCCCTTTGATGTAGTTCTTCTAGCCTATAAATAGGCTTTCTATGGTTGTGACAAATAGCTAGATTCAAGCTATAGCAGACAATTACAGCATTACTTTCTAATGTACTGTATAATGTGATGCCATCCTGATACATGCTATGTCAGAAAAAAATTCACCGAACGGTTTTTTTACTTCTTCAGTACTAAATGATGGAAAATTGTAGTGTAAATGATGTCCGATCTAGAAAAATTCAAGTAATTTGATGTTCCCAGTAACATTCATACCCAAATATGTAGAATATCATTTTAGACTTGTCACAAGTCATCAAAAGATGAATATATGTAGGTCAAATGACACCAAAGTTAAGAAGCATTCTGCTGTAGGATCTTAGTGTATTCTAGCACACTAAAATCAACCACTTGAATCATTCAGTTGAAACTAGTGCTGTTTTACAACATGTTGGATTCACAAAGTGATGTCCGAAACACATGGTGATGTCCGAAACATACTTTTAAGGTTATTTTGCTATAATATTTGGTAAAGATGGAAAAAGTTTTGAGTAGTGCAGTATGTATGTTTGTAACAATATAACTTGTCATAATATATGAAGTGCTCATCTATTGTGTCTTTTTTCAAGCAATATAGAGCAATATTAATTAAAACTTGTTTCGGACATCACTGGTGTTTCGGACATCACACACATGGACGGAAAAATTGAAATGTTTATAAAATCAAAACGGATGAGTGGAAATGTGTCATTTACATACTGTAGTTGAGGGAGTACTTATGCTTAACTTAGAGTAACAAAACAGTCTTGTGGGTTTTAACATACTTCATATATTAGTTGCTTCATGATGTTTCGGACATCACCAAAATGTGGACGGAAACATTTTGCATGTTGTTTAACTTTATCGTGTAGTAAAATGTGGCTGAATGGACATGCATCTGATATATATTTTATTTGATACAACTATGACAGTATTGGAAAAGCACACCACTTTCAACATTTGTTATTTAACCTCAAACTACGCCACTCACAAATTGGTGTATAAATGTGGACGGAAAAAGTGATGTCCGAAACACTGGTCCGGTTTTGCAATAATGCGAAAATTCATCAATGAAATTTTCTGAAATATTTATGAGAGGGAACCTAAAGCCACAAAGTTCAATCATGACAAAATTTGGAGTAATCCACTTTTGGAGTTGAGAGTAGCTCGAAGAACAAATAGTGCAGTTTGAAAACGGCAACATTTTCCGTCCACATTTCGGCACCTCTGGGAGTATAGCATACCATATGCATATCTCAGAAAATTGTCTATGCTATGGTAGGTACAGCTAGGTGGACTCTCTCCATTGGGACAATATTTGTATCTCTAGCATCTCTAATTATTTTGTCACAATGCTCCAAATGCCATTTATGCTAATTTGGGCGCTTTAACGTGAACAGACCCACATGTGTTACCGTCCCCTGGAGGGGAGAGAGTAGACAGACAAATATTTCATATTTAATATCAAAATGGCGTTGCTGTATTCTCCGGTATAACATGGCTTTCAACAAAGAACTGAAGTATTAACATTAACACTGAAACAACATACTCTAAACTGTAATAAAGACGGAAGTCACCATACTGCTTTAAGCTGTAGCACTTCAATTGACCTACAGTAGAGACTCGATGCCTCTCTTGTGTAATTCATTTAAGTAGATACTGACCTCAGTCTGTTGCTTAACAGCTGGACAAATAAGAAGATGAATTCTTACTTACTCTGTGACATAATGATATTACACTCCTTTAAGTTTAATACTGACTTTTAACTCCTTTAAGTTTAACAGCACAGCGACCACCTACGTGAGCACTCTTACTAGTCTTAGAGGTGAGGCTCCGTATACAATTTGTCAAACTCAACTCTATAACTCAGTACAGCCTCTGCAACATAATTATACTTTCACTTTTGTCAACGTAAGCCGACGGCCTGGCCGTAACTATGAAGAAAACTAACATTATAATCATTGTGAATATAGCAACAAGCCTGCTTTAAGTAATCAAAGAATGACCGCTGAGGAGTCATTATCGTTTGTAATCATTAAGGTA
>KN883130.1:98528-113115 GCA_000934455.1 Apostichopus parvimensis | reverse complement strand
GGGGCGAGGGGGCGAGGGGTGAGGTGGATGGGGGGAGTGAAGATTTTCTACTTCCCCTAAGGGTTGAAGGCATGCCAGAGGTAAACTATCTACACTTTTATTTGATAGAGTATGTGTATTATCCTCAAATATGTCCAAACACTTAATAGCCTTATGTTCAAACATTAACCATTTTGTTTCACTATCAATCTCAAAATACTTTTCTCTCTCTCTTAACTTCAGCCATTTAAGTTACATATATAATACTTCGTAATGTCTGGGAAATAATTTGGTCAGACGTTTTACCTCCAGAAAAGTAGGCCTACTTCCGAAAAAAAAAACGTTTGTAGCAATTTGTCGGAAAGCTACAAAAAAAAAATGGAAGCAAATCAGATGAACTTTATACCAACTTGGAAATCCTGATAAAATGTTTTCGATTAACCATGTAGCACATAACCTGTTTTGTTATGTTTTGTGTACGTTATTCGATCTTGCTAATACCTCTCCAGTTGCGTTGAAGCATGCATGCCGTGACATGGCTGTAACAGGGTCAGTACCTTGACTGCGCAAAATGAGTTCTTTAACCCGCCGTAGAAGACTCGGCTATGAGGACAAGGTCATCTTATCGATGTGTATGATCAACCCTATATAACCGGAAACCATTCCCTCCATCTACAACAATCAAGGATTTTGATTCGCGTGCCTTCTCCATGATAAAAATCTATTACAGACTTACGACTAAACATGACTAAAAGTAGTGAACGCACTGAACGGCCTTGCTAATGCTGTTGCTGCAGGAAAAAAAAAAAACATGGAATCTCATCGAATGATTTAATTCTTGCAATACTGTAAATATTTCATTACCGAGATATCCTTATATAATGTCATAACCGAGGTTTGTATATGAAAAAGATCAGATGATACGTGGTGTAGGTTTACATGCACTGGTGTCATTGAGGTATTAGGTATAGGCTAAATACGTTATAACAGTCATCATCAATGAATGACTATTTTTCTTTCATTTTTCTCTCTCCACCTCTCTCTCTCCCTTTCCACACCCCTCTCTGTCTCCTTTTTATGTTTTTTGTTTGTTTTGTTTTGCATATTTAATATCTATCGACAAACCTGGAAGTGTAGTTTAATCATATCTTATCACCTATCCCACTTTTTGTATGCTGAATGTGTAGGCTATACCAAGTTCTATATTGAAGCTAAAAATCTTATTCTGACTGGTGCACACATTATTTGATTGCAACGGAACTCGTCCAATACCAGATGCAGAAGGCCACGTCCGTTTGTTGCTTTCAGTTACACAACAGTGCTGGACACAATAGAGTTGGCCTTGTTAAGGGCTCCAAATTCATCTCAAAGGATAACTTAAAGGTATGCTGTATTGGCCCCAAATGTGCCAAATTTTCAAATATGGTCACCTTTGGTCAAAATTCTTAAACTATTTTTGTTGTTTCAAATATGGTCACCTTTGGTCAAAAACTATTTTTTATCATCCTGGAGGAAATTTACCTCACTGGGACAATCAGTCATCTTGTGTGTTCATTTAGAATGTCTGGGAACAATTTGGAGAGTTAAGACCTCCAGGAAAGTACTTTTTGAAAACTTCTAGCAATTTTAGCATTGTATAATTTGTGGCCTATATACAGACTACCTTTAAGGCACAACATTTTGATTTAATTTTTTTATATGCTGTACACCTTTAAACATATTTCAATCAGTCTAGGGTTGTATGTCTATGCCATAGTTTGTTTTTATAAACCTTTTGAGCTTCGTCATATAGTTAAAGTGGCTGGACCTTATAGTCTATTAAACAGACCAACTAGTTCACTTCCTCAGACGCAACATAAAACTCAATGGAATAATCCAAGAAAACTTTCATGGTCGAAAATTACACAGTTTTATAAAGTGTTTACAAATTTAACATTAAAAGAAAATAAAGCATACAACGAGGAGCCGATGATGTCATTAATCTAGCCTTAAAGGAGCATTCCGCCAGAGATTTATCATTTTTTTTAAAGATGAATATCTCGAAACCCGGAATAGCTATAGAGACATTACTATAACACTCAATCGTATCTCTCTTTTTTGCTGTACTATAACATGGATAGCAATCCAAATAATTATATTGCTATTATGACTTGGGAAAACTGATCACATGATGGCTCAAAAATCATCTTTAAGCGGCTGAGTGACTTGACTTGGAAGTAGGTTTGCATGCTGTTCGATACTATAAAATCCCATGAAAATCTACTTCATCAGTTTGACATAACTATACAAGTCGAAGAGTTATACCATTTATTATCATTTTATTTTTGTTGGGGTTGGGGGGTTCTGCATTAGATTAATATTACTTGCTGAGCGCCTGAGCAACGAATTATTGATAATCGAATGGGGTTCAAGGTGTTTACACGTTCATCAACTTATTATAATTTGTGAAGAAAAAACGCAAAAAGTAGGAAGGTGCAGTTTTGGAATTTGATCTTACTTTGGGGGTAATATCTGCTATTATACAACACCTAATTATATTCCGGCCATTTGATTGGTCAATTGCTCGTCGATTGCATGCAAAATCCGCTCTATTCCACTCTATGAAATAGAACAATGGGTTATACTTTTTTGATAGCACTTTTTTCAATGGTAAGGAGAGCAGAGAAACCTGTCTGTTCAAAACAATCTGTTGCATGAGTGCATTTTACCCATCTATAATACAAATATCCAATTTTGAATTTTAAAACAAATAATGAATGGTTTCCATTCGTGCAATAGTGCAAATATTTCATTCGTTGAAAGATGTAATTTGTTCCATTCAACTCGGCTGCGCCTCGTTGAATGGAACATTCCATCTTTCAACTCATGAAATATTTGCACTATTGCACTCATAACCATTCATTATGTGTATACTACCTGCTTTAACAGTCAGCAGTATTGGTCTCAAATATGCTAGACAACCAGATAATGGACACATATGCTCAAATTCAAACACGCATTTTTACTGCCATTACAAAAGTAGTTGATCCACAACTGTGATATTTAACTGTATATTTTTAACTTCCATCTATCTTGGAATTTTGGACCAATACTAACATGCATTATGATAAAGCCTAGTTTGTATCAACGTTGCATTGTATAGAACCAAATTGGCAGCTCAAAAACAAAAGCGGTATATCGACTCCAATTCGGATGATCTCGATACATCGTTTTTGCAACATACTTTTTTCATCAGGTCAGAGATAGGTTAAACGTGGGATGATGGAGTTATAATTGTACCTTGGTGTTTGACTCTGAGATGAGACTTACATACAAAAGTGCAAAAACATCACACTTTTTCATCTCTGCTAAGAATCACGGAAGTACGCCCCATTACATTCACTTCTCAAAGAAAAACACTATATCGAGATCATGGCAATGTTAGAAAAACAACGCCGCGTCATTTCGTTAATCTTTCCACATGGGAACTATTTAAACCAGAGGAAGAAGAAGATGAGAAAGAAGAAGCGAAACAAGACACACACGCACACACAAAATGGTGACCTGATAGGCTTATACGATTGAACAATGCAGTATAGGTTTATATTTAGAGTCGTTCACTTTTTCATGAACTCAATGCAAAAGAGTCAATCGAGAATCAAACAGTATTTATTTTAGGTCAAATGGATCATTATCTAATTTAGATGAGAAAATATTAAGGAATCCAGCAATAGAGTAAAATAGAAGAAAAAACAACAGAAAACAAGACAAAAGAATAACTCAAAAAGTTTGAGGAAAGCTTCGAATTATGTTACCGCCAGCTGTTCAATCCTGTATACTGTATATGCGGTACCGATTGTATTGACTGCACGTTAACTGTGAGACATCATAAAATGATAAAAATTAGTACCGTTATACACCCCGCCACGCGAGTAATAAACGAGGGGTGGGGTGAGAGGGTGGATGGGGAATTGGTAAGGGGGTACCTCTATACGTTCGGGTGATCCGTTTTTCTAACGGTAATGATGGCGCAACCTTAGCCTGGGTCTTTTTCCGTACCACTATATAACCAAGTCACCGCCATTGGTGGAACATCACGGTGAGGTACAAAAATATCCAGGATCATGTTTGTCAGTCAATTATATACATTCATTCTGCATCGGTAGATAAATTATGACAATGTCAAAAGTGTCCGACCATTTTATCATCTCTTAATTGATAGATGATATAGCCGCTATACTTGCCCATCTCCGGGTATGGCAAGCCATGTGGGACAAACACCGCATAATATATCCGCGTATTAATTCGAATATATACGCGTATTAATTCGAATATACATGTGTTATAGCCTACATGTGTAAAGTTTCGCTTTTTGAAGCGATCTCGCGAGCCCGCCAAAACATTTTTCGTTGGTATATATACACAACAAGAGCGGAAATGTTTTTCGTGTATATTCTAATTAATCCGTGCATATATTGTATTTAATCCCCATATGTATTTTATTTAATACGTGTATATATATTCGAATTAATACGTGTATATTTTCGAATTAATACGTGTATATATTCGAATTAATACGCGGATATATTTAAGCCATATGATTGGCTAATAATATATACGCGTATATATTCCAATTAATACGCGTATAAATTCCAATTAATACGCGGATATATTATGCAGTGTTTGTCCCACATGGCTTGCCATATCCGGGCGACGAGTATATACGTGTACTATATAGCTCATATGCAATGGTGTAATCTTCCGCTTCCACCAGTCCGGCTGTCAGTCTGTCGTGATGTGAACATGCCCGTTGCCCGTCAACGGTAATCGCGTAATCGGAGGCTCTACATTAATGCCCGCACCAGAGAAGGGTTACACAGAAGAGAGGAAACAGCAAAGATTTTTTATATGTTACATCGAAAGTTGTAACATCTACGACTTTTACACACACACGCACAAAATGGTGATGCGAGAGCGCAAGCGTCTGCACGCGCTTGTTATTGTCACAACGTGACTTCATACAGCTCACGCGTTCGTAGGCAACTTGATCTGATGAAGCAACCTATAGCGCGTGTATTCGCGTGTATCCGTTTGACTTGTCGTCTGATCGATTCGCGTAACTGCTTTGCCGTAAAGAATGAATGGCGACCCACCATGGAATGTCCGTATTTATGTGCAGTTACGATGTGCCTTATCAGCCGACCCTTCTATCTATCCCCCGCGTCACCCTCATTCTTTGTAACTGTTTAAGAGTGTAATTCGGAACGGGGTTGGGTATTTATCTGATCACAATTACATATAATCACTATGAAATAACGAATTTCAATTACACTGAAGTATCTTAATTGCATCAGCGTGAAAATAATGAAAAAAAAAACCATTTGAATGTGTTGTCCATGAACAGATGTATGAAATCACGAATATTGATTACAATTTGATATGTAGTTCATCCTCTTACATCCGGTGATAATGTTTTTTTTTTTTTTTTAACAAACCGGTGCGCTATGCTCACGTGTAGATTACAGATACCGGTAATCGATATTTCTGAATGGTTATTACATGTTGCATTTTAATTCCAAATATTTCACAGCCCAGATACTTTTCAATGTCATTTTCATTACATTAAGGAGGGTCTTGAAATTGATTAACACAATTGAACTTTCAGTTTAGCTTCGTGAGCAGCCATGCTAATATCAACTGTACTCTCAGGGGGGGGGGGGGGGGAGGAAAACAACTTTTTAATAATTTACAATAATAAATGCAAAACACTGATTAAGCAGTTGAAAAGGATACTTTAACCGAACTTTCAGAAACAGACCAAATTTTTTCGTACATTTTGTCTGAAATTTGTTTACCATATAGATATAGATTTTCATCACAAAATAGATCGAACTTTTCATGATTTGAACAACAAAGAACGCCGCCTTCTATTCAATTCATTCGTAAACAACCGTGTCGACCCGGTTAGACAAAAGGTTATCAGAAGGGATAGCCACAGGCGTTTTCCATTACATGGCTTTCGCTTTCTCATTCACGATGAAACACGAATGCTTTTTTTTTTTTTTGCATTAAAACATTTCAGAAAGTATTGTCTGGGATCTGGATAATACGTTGTTCGAATTCACATGATGAAGGAACTACCTCATGAATTTCTCATTCAAAAGCTACTGTTTTAGTTTCATTTATACAAGGAGATGCCTCTGTATAGTATCTCTAGATATTTTTTATTTTATTTTTTTCATTTAGTCATTTAAACTTCAACGCTATGATCTTTAATCTCCACACTGAATGGTTACGTTGGTGCAATGCTGGGGTTTCTCTATATTATTAACGAACCCGGATGTGGTGAGTGATATACTCCTTAGGCAGGAATTCTGAGTTCCGTGGAAGGGGAACATGGGCCAACAATTTCAAGGAGGGCACAATACATGAATACTCGTGTGGTGTAATTTGTGAAGCTTTTGTTCTGAATATGGTTGCAAAGGGGGCTGGGTGGAGAGGGGGGGGGGCAATGTCCGCATGTACGCAGCATGGCTATAGGGACCTGTCCTGCTCATCCGGGATTGTAAAAAGCAGAAATATCATTGAACAGTAATAATACAAACGCCAAGGCAACAAACTGTTTGTGGTTTTATTCAACAAATCGAGGCATGAAACATTAAACCTTAAAACCACCAAGCAAAGGGCTTCAGCCGGGGGTGGGGGAGGGGTGGCTGCCTGGACCTGGTACCACCATGCCCAAGGGAAACCCCTCTATGATACTTTACCCCACCCGGTGACTGTGTTGTTCACCACAAGTGGTGTTAAACTTAAAACTCATACAACCTAACCGAGTTGCATCGATTTAGTTAGAACGTATCGTCGTAAATAACAGCGGAGTTGATTAAATGTAATGTACTTATTTTAATACTCCTTATGGCATATCAAGTGTACGGCCAACATTTACGGAAATAAACTTGGGTAATTATTGAAATATTTTATTCATATAAGTATTATTTGTTTTGTCAAAAGCTTGTGCATGAGAACTATACTTGTGCTTAGAGATAGGGCCTTCTAAAGGAGACATTTAGGAACACAACTGTTTTGATTTCCTGGAATAATGTAGAGGTAATTGATAAAGAAGTGTGGCTTCATCAGATAACAAATTGTTTCTCAAGATAGAAACGTGCAGATGCTTGTACATACTCTTGTTTTATGTTCATCTTTTGTAAGCATAGGCGTAGGAGCCCAATTTGATTGGGGGGGGGGGGGCTGTAACGACTTGGCCGAAAAATATAACCAAAATTTTTCGTGCGCTCCCCGCGCGTTCAACATCTTAATGTGCATATCATATAGGCCTGCGTCGGTTATTACATCGCATGCCAATAACATACAATCATTTGCCGTGTTATTACCATTTCATATTGGTTATAATTATTGGGGAAGTCGTTAGTAAACAGTTTGAACCCGTTAAATGTCTGACATCACACTGCGCTTAAAATTACAACATTAAACAATGTTCATGGAAGCCTGCATTATATTACATGCTTTTCTCGACAGATTATATCTGCAACGGACTTCCTTGTACGACAATGATTTTGACATAATCAGATCTAAAGTTCCATTATCGTTCATCAGGGTCAACCGTGTATAAAGTCAACCATATCGTATAGCCCCTATGTATCCTGTACATATACACGTTTGATTTCTGACGTCATACTGCGACACATAATATGACATTTTGAAAATCCGTATCATTACAGATTTTATCGTTATTGTTCGTCAGGGTAAACCATGTTTGTAGGCAACCAC
The DNA here is from genome assembly GCA_000934455.1 of Apostichopus parvimensis. Lineage (NCBI taxonomy): Eukaryota > Metazoa > Echinodermata > Holothuroidea > Aspidochirotida > Stichopodidae > Apostichopus > Apostichopus parvimensis. Next base: position 105,366 of record KN883130.1, on the reverse strand, counting down.
ATCGTATAGCCGCTGTTATTAAATAATGTTCCGTATATTAGGTTAAACTTTCGATTTAATGAAAACTGCAGGCATTGTTTTCTGTTAAAACCATGGCATGGTATATATCGATGCTGTAGGTGATCTATATAGCATGGATTGAAAGTCATTTTGTACCGCGTGGCCAAGATATTCAATTGTATATATATAACATAATTTAATTTTACGATGTGTGGATTTCCTGAATGAGTGGCAGAGACCCTGTCAGGTGCACTCATCTCCTTTGTTAAAGCTACGATCCTTAATTCTAGTTCCCACGAAATAAAACAATTAACATTAATAATAATAATCATAACTAACAATCATTATACGTGTGTAGTAATATGACATGAATGCAGGCCCTACGGCAATTCAAAAATTGCTTGCTGTGACATCCTAAAGTATATATCAAAATTCAAATTCTTATGCGTTGCAGTTCACAACTGTATTTAGCAATGTGTCACTCAAACTATGGAGACATGTGATATAAGTACATAACCAAACCCGCAATCTATTTAAAGACTCTTTAGAACCATTCGACTTGTTCCTGGTACAGTAATAGGTTAATCAGAGCTGAAAATAAAGTATTCTATACCAGGCCCGTATTCGATTGCGTGGGGGTGTAGGGGAGGGTTGTTAGGGGTGGGGGATGGTTTGGCTGTGGGAAGGACACAGAATTTGTCTGATGTACGTCTTATGGAGGGGTCTAACGATGGGGTGAAAGAGATGTCCACCCCCCATTGAGAAATTTGTTCTTTGAGTAAGAGGGCATATAAGTGGAATATGGTGCTATCATTCTAACTCCCTTTGTGTATACCACTTTGCCTACTTGTGTTATAAAATATAAATCTTGGGAAGATAGTTGGGGGCACGTGCCTCCCAAGCACATCCCCCTCCCCAGTGTGAGTGAGTGAGTGCTCAGCGTAGAGCGTGCCCTTAAGGGGTTATTTTCTAAGATTCAAGTCCATGCTCCTTCACTTCCCTTCCCTTCCTTCCCCTATCCCCCTCCCCCTCCCTCCCTCTCTATTATGAGTGCTCAGCGTAGAGTGTGTCCGTAAGGGGTAGACCATTTCAGTGACTACTTCGACAGTGTATATAACCATTATTGTCATGAGATTATACATTACCCTATTATTTGGTGAACTTTCTTTCGCATTATATAGTATAATATATAATATATGAAAACTGGTAAAAAGTTGCAGGAAACAAAACGTCATCATCTTATGTCAGGAAATCCGGCATTATTAATGGATAACTTATCAGGAAGAATCATATTTTTCTGAAAATGTTTTGCATCGCGTAATTCTGCTTAAACTTAAAGGTAATCTGTACTATTTTTTTTCCAAAATGGATTCCTATATAGCCCCTACCTGTGATAGGATACATAATACAGATGAAAAATATAAACATAATGTCTGCGTCCATTTTTTTGTCACGGAAGATTGATCACGTATTTTGGAATCGAAACCTTACGGGGTTGTACATAGACCTCAACATAAAACATACCAAAAAGAAATCTCTTATTAAAACGTAAATCAAAAAAACAAATCGAACTCGGAAAGTTCACTTTCTATAATATGCTGCAAGCTAGAGTGGCTAAACCCACGCACGCACGCACGCACACTACTGCTTTAAGTGTACCCAAGTTGGTTGTGGGGGGGGGGGGTGGGAGATCCGCCGAAAGATAGTGTGTTGATTGATATGATTCCCATAGGCCAAACCGGACTTTTAAATACTGATAATTCATATCTGTTTTGTTTGTACTCCGTTTTAACTCTCCCTCCCTCTATCTCTCTCTATCACCAGCATCTACATAGTTTTCACGAAAACAACATATCATATAGAATACACCAACAATATATACGACGTTGACACCTGTTGAACAGTGTACGTCAAAGGGCATGTTAAACAACAGAAAACACAATAAATTTTGACGGTCTGTATATGTCTGTTGTGTACGTAACAACAGAACACCCTTAGTATTACAGACCTAGTAAACATGACAAGGGAGAGAAAAAAATGTCTTTAATATTTCTGTGCCAAGTCGCTACTTTTTTATGACAAATGTACAAATGTATCCTGGAATTTTGGTTTTAAGTATCTATATCAGTATATAACCGGGTTATCCAGATTTCAGAACCTAGATATGTCAAAGGTCATAGCCCAAACTACTCTGTCGAATTGAGAGCTGTACTCGATTTTTTTTTTTACTAATTAATCGAAATTGATTAGCGCTATGTCTGGTCTATAGTGTAAACTACCTTAAAAGCGATTCTTCTTGTAAGATCGTTCTGTCCCCCTCTTGCTCAAATATTCTTGTAAAAAAAAGGCCGATTTTTGTTGTTGAAAGGGCCTAGGACATTAAGCCGGATATAAAGATAGCATGCATAAACCTATACACTGATAAAGGTAAACACTTATTAAAGATTCAAAAATATGAAATGGTCAATAACGTACCTCTTTCTTCTCCAACTATTGTGATCCAGTCAAAGAGAAACTTTTTTTCAGACAAATTCCAGAATGATTATATTTTTTCGTCAAGCACAGTGTACATTGATAAAATCCCTCTCTCTCTCTCTGCTTCGGAAGTAATATTCATCAAAGCTGTGGTATAACAGATTAAAAGAAATAAGTCGTCTCTGATGTTTCCTAAAGTTTTTTTTTGGTAAAGTTTAAGCAACAGATGTTGCGTACTTGTTCTATTTCAATCAAGCGTTAACTGGGTACGATATTGTTCGAAACAATTTCTCTCCGCCATGGATGCCAACAGCTTAATTAAGTATTTTTTCCCCGCCAAAAATATGGTGAAAATATAATTCTCCAAGAAAATTTCCATCACGAATCGACGATATACCCATTTGTAGGGTTGACAGATGTATTCCAGTTTCTTCACCAAATGTCTGAATCAATTTAAATATATGCAACAACTACCATATATATACATATATAGTATAGTCTATAGTATAAGGATATTGAAGTGGTTTATAATCACAACACACAGCTTCGCCTTAACAATGGTGCGTATACAATTTCCAACGACTGAGACACCTGTGAACGCACGGTTCTCTTCTCTGTATACAGAGTGGTAAAATAGCCATTTGTTTGTGGGACGAAACGTTAAAGGTAGGAACCCACAGAGTCCTAACGTGATTATTCCACCACGTATGTTTAAAGTCTATACGATAAACAGTTTACCCAGGTTCGAAAGTTCAAGAGCAGAAAGCGTATGTTTTTACGACAAAATCTTGTTAATGGGTTCAAATCAGTTCTGGAATAAAAAAAATAAAAAATCTTTTAGACTTGGGGTCTAAGAAGTAATTCTGTCATGAGCGAACATTTTACTTTAATAACCAGGAATCAAAAAAAAAAAATTAACAAAACAAACAATTAAGACGGCAATATTTACAGATGTTTTCGGATATCCTCTGAAAGTGCCGTTTATCCGATAACGTCTCTCTTTTTTTTTTACCCAAGATTGGTCAATTTATACAAAGTACTGCTTTTCAGTCATTATTTTGCCTTTCAAAGTTCCATTGCATTCATAATTTGGTCGTGCTTCGTTCTTCAAAACTTTTGGACTAAATATATCGTTTCTACTTGGTTGCATATACCTCACAACATATACCACAGCTTCATTTGTAAATAGTGAGGAATAATTTCACAATTTTAAAAAACAAAAAAATTGATATTCGTTTCGTATATATGATTTCATTAAAAAACAAAAGAAATAATGTACTTGACTGAAATGGAAAGTGTTAAACACTCACTAATTGATTTTTATGAAGTATACCGAAAATGGATGGAGTCTTAGGTTTAAGCCTTTGTAAAGTTTTGTTTTACCAACATCTATAGAAGGTTAGGTAGAATATGCAAGAAAATGGTAAAGCAACGCCAAAACAGAGGTAACTTTGACATTTTCGGTTGGAAACTATAGAACACAACTATACAGTTATATGGGCTTTGGTTCCTTGGTTTGCAAAGACGAGATCTTTGAAATATTGTAGGCATTGACGTTGCTCATTAAAGTTAGAAGTTTGGAAACTGCTAATGTGTTTGGAGTTAACCCTTCCTCGAATTTGCTGTTTCGACTGTTGAATCGGGCAGCCAATTCTCTTGGCTTTATCAATTAAAAATGGTTGTAAAGGTGAGTACCCGTTAATCAGTTAAAACTGATGTTTGATATAATTTTTTATTCCCATGTGTTCAACTAATGACCAGTTGGTAACTGAAAAGGACTTACAAACAGAAAATATATTAAACACACAATCCTATGTCTAATGGTTGACTTAAGTAACCAGAATATGCTGTTTCGCCAATAATTTCGTCCACATTTTAACAGAAAGTGGATGACACTTGACTGCAAAACGCTTGAAAAATCTGCAATTTGAACCATCTTTACAAGGTATAATATACTAGTCAAGCATAGGGACTGTAGTTTAGACTCCTAACCAGTCATTAGTTGAAAAAGCCTTTGAGTAATGAATTCGTCTGTTAGTAATTTTTCCCACAGTAACATCTGCTGACAGGTGTAACACTGTGTTACGGTGTTATAACACACTTCAGTTTATACTGATTAACGGTTGTCTCTTATTCAATATAGGTATAGTCAGATTGTTTTGGACTATATGCGTTTTAGTTTTTAGTATCGTTTAGTACGGGTGTGTTTTTCATATTGTTGCTTTTGGCTTTACATTTTTTTTTTCTATATATTTAATATTTTGGTTTTGTTACTATTTGTTTTTAGTTTTACATTTGTAAAACGCTTTGAGCAGCTTTGCTGATTATGCGCTATATAAATTTTACTTATTATTATTATTATATGTGTTCAGATTAATATATCGTCATGAATGAACGTATGAGACAGGTTTCATGTACCATCGAAAGCGAACTTGAAAACTCAATTGATCTTATAATTACACCCTCCACTTCGAATTACATCACTATGGCTGAATGAGTGAGCTGTATTTTGCAGCCAGTTGGGACAAAATATTAACCGTTATTCCTGGAATTATATAATAAGAAGAGTCAGTCTAGGCTGTGTCGAGAATTTCGCCTTAAACTTTGTCGGTGATATCAGAAGATCATTAGTTTTCAACTTGTTTTATAGAGCTATTCTCTTGATCTGATTAAGAAACATTTATACACGACCAATTTCTTTTTCCTAGTGGGGTCTAATTTCGCAGGAATTTAAGGGAAGCTTTACAGCTTGAATGGAATCAAAAACAACTTATATACAACAATTTTTGGGGCAAATAGTTAAGCTTTTTTTACTCAGTGCAGTCTATTTTACCAAGAACTTTCACATTAAATTAAAGTTTTATATCCAATTTCATAAACAGTTAGCTAAACAAGAAAGTTTTGCCAATGTTATCAGATTATTACTCAAAAAATAGATTTCAACCGATGACCATCCTATAGCATCAACTACTTCACAATTTGTTTTTAACGTCTGTTACTGATTGTGAATCTAATGTTCCCATTATAAACCAATACACTCTAGCTTTGGGTAAAATATTTAAAATATGGCATTAATCCAAATGTCTATGAAAAATTCGGATTGAAAGGAATAATGTAATGAAAAGCGTTCCAGTTGATGTCACAAATGCAGGCGGCTTCTTATTGAGGATGTGATTGTGATATATATTGTTCGGCCAAAAGCAAAGCCGGGCATATACCGAGGCCATTGGACGTAATTTGAGGGAGAAATTTTACTTATTAATTCGGGTTTTTGTTCTTCAGAAATGCATTGGACTTCATCAGATAATTTCCAACGACTATAGAGACACTGTTTAGTAACGTATATGTTATGTTATCTTGTTGTTGTTGTTATTGTTGTTGTTTTTGTTCTTCTTCTTCTTCATTTTTCAAGAACGTAAATAATGAAACCTCAGGAAATAGAAAACCACAAACCATCAAAGTAAGGGTACTATTTTCTGTGCGTAATTTTAAAATGCTTACATTTAGGACCGATTCACATGCATGAAGGGGCCAAAACGTTCTCTGGTCGAAAAGTAATATGAGATGTTCATTAAGTGTTGTATATGATGAAGTCGACGTACGTAGCAGCATGTTATACTAAACATAATTCTGACCATGAAATATGAGCTTAGCAAAACTTTGATATTGGGAAAAACGAAGACATCGTAAATTGTAATCAGTTTTTAAGCAAATTTATTTTAATAGGCATCAATATCCAGCACAACACAGAAGAATACAATTAAAAAATATGAATTTTAGTTCCGTCTCGTATGTTGCAAGTGTGGCCAACTGATACTTTAGAGTGAAACGAAGGATTCGGCTTTTATCAGCCAACTACTACTTTGCCGCATAGTAGCCAAAGCTCATAGATCAGCCAAATAAATGTGGACTACTCAATGACCATGCGTATAGGCTTGTATTAATGGAATGCGATGGGATATAAGCTAGGTCTATGTTGGGAAGGTGAAGGGTATATACTTAATAATGCTGAAAGCCAGTATTTTCGAAAGATAGTCCTATTTAAATATTTATTTGGTTACGAATGATAAATTATTAGACGAACTGACTTCTAGACTTTGTTATTATTGGTTACCATTTCATGAATTTTCTAGCATTTTTGAGAGCATTATTGATGAAATATATTCTAAAGTAGCTCTGACTTGGCATGCTTAAAAATCTACAAGGGAATATTTTCAAGCCTTACGATGATATGAAAACCTGGTCTCACTATGGAATATGAAGCCGATTGAATCTCTGGAAAGTATGGAACCTTCAAAGTGCCATCGAAATGTTAAAATCGTCAAATGGCCTAAGATATGAAAGCTAGTACCTTTGAAGTGTT
>KN883130.1:62454-77896 GCA_000934455.1 Apostichopus parvimensis | reverse complement strand
CCTCCCCTTAGACCCCTCCCCCATTTCAGTCACCACTTCCAGATCCGTCGGCAAATCAAATTCTCCACGCCCCCCCCCCAACAAAAACCCCTTCGCTACGCCCCTGATTGTTGCCCCCTCCAACTCCCATTTATAAATAGAAGGAAATAATGTCGGCCTCTAAATAAGGCATCATTTTGCGTTGTCTTTTGATACAACAACAAAAAATTAAAAATGGATGAAATAAGAAGAATGAAGTTAATGTGCGTGTACAGTAATGTTAAAAAGTGTCGATAAGGGGAATTGTTCAGACTGTCGGAGTGGAACTTTAGATATCTTAAAATATCAAAGATTTATTGATATCTGATGTTTTAGTTTTGAAATATGTTAGATGATTTTTTATCAGAAATCTAAAATTGAGCTGTTACGTAATCTATACCAGCACCATATTGGATATTTCAGGATGGAATAAGGTTTTTTTCAGATATCCGAAATTCTTATAGAGATGTGTAGATATCTAATTCTAATTTTCAGATATCTTGCATTGAGATATCCATATAAATAATCTCTTTCTTCAGATATCTCAACCTCATCTTTACGTCTTATCTCGAATTCGATGTATATACATGTATCTATAATAAATTGTATTTATGCATATAGTATGGCAAATGCCACTGACAAAGAAATCGCAAGTAACTGTCGTCAGTGAGAAAAGAATAGAATTGAAAAAGCTCATGTTCTCCATATATACAGTGGCGAGCCATAGACGTGTATCTCATCCGACTGACATATTGGAACAGGGCAGACTTGTAATCTAACACCGTAGTCATATACTAAGGATTATGGTTTTAAATCACAACTTAAAATAGATTGTAAGGAATGTCTCTATTCAACGTGGCCTATTGACTTGGGTATATATGATATACATTGAGGTTTATCTTGCTATGTACGTGAAATTATGTAGTGTATATACCAAACGCAATATTTCTCGTTACATTACACAGCCCAAGGTTGTTTCTATATATATATATATATGATATTAATACGTGAAAAGATACATCACATTCACACACACACAGAGAAATACACACACCCAGGAGCGATAGTTTCCTTTCACCGGGCATACAATACGCACTCTATATAACTAGCAATGGACGGGTTGTTTCAAATTTATTTTGTTAAGCTTTATCATGTTCAACATTTTAACATAGAACAGTAAGTTCAATTTCGGCCTCTTTATGCAAATAGTTTCTTTTCTAAAACAAACATGGCGGCTTTCAGTTCGTTACGGTATATACCAATGACTTCCCTTGTAGGGACAATCCTCGCTTTTTGCCAGGGACTGAAAGAGAGAAAGCAATCACCGCCCATTGTTGGAGTTTTCTTGTTTACGTTTAAAATTCATCAATTATAAATAATCGTTTTCCTGAAAAGTTTCTCTATACTTTGTAATTGACAACGTGGTCAGCCTATATAGGCTTATTGGTTGATGGGTTTGGTCCAACTAATATGGCAAGCCAACGGGGCCATAATGTCTGTCAACACCAACATTTCCCTGATAAGTTGTTGGTCTTCCATCATTTTCGATCACCAATGGTATATAGAGAGATGTTATGGCGTCCCACGTTGGTTGGACCAATATTTTAGGGCCACTCCCCCATTTCAGTCACCACTTCCAGATCCGTCGGCAAATCAAATTCTCCACACCCCCCAACAAAAACCCCTTCGCTACGCCCCTGATTGTTGCCCCCTCCAACTCCCATTTAATAAATAGAAGTAAATAATCATTTTGCGTTGTCTTTTGATACAACAAAAAAAATTAAAAATTGATGAAATAAGAAGAATGAAGTTAATATGCGTGTACAGTAATGTTAAAAAGTGTCGATAAGAGGAATTGTTCAGACTGTCGAAGTGGGAACTTCAGATATCTTAAAATATCAAAGATTTATTGATATCTGATGTTTTAGTTTTGAAATATGTTAGATGATTTTTTATCAGAAATCTAAAATTGAGATGTTACGTAATCTATACCCGCACCATATTGGATATTTCAGGATGGAATAAGGTTTTTTCAGATATCCGAAATTCTTATAGAGATGTGTAGATATCTAATTCTAATTTTCAGATATCTTGCATTGAGATCCATATAAATAATCTCTTTCTTCAGATATCTCAACCTCATCTTTACGTCTTATCTCGAATTCGATGTATATACATGTATCTATAATAAATTGTATTTATGCATATAGTATGGCAAATGCCACTGACAAAGAAATCGCAAGTAACTGTCGTCAGTGAGTAAAGAATAGAATTGACAAAGCTCATGTTCTCCATATATACAGTGGCGAGCCATAGACGTGTATCTCATCCGACTGACATATTGGAACAGGGCAGACTTGTAATCTAACACCGTAGTCATATACTAAGGATTATGGTTTTAAATCACAACTTAAAATAGATTGTAAGGAATGTCTCTATTCAACGTGGCCTATTGACTTGGGTATATATGATATACATTGAGGTTTATCTTGCTATGTACGTGAAATTATGTAGTGTATATACCAAACGCAATATTTCTCGTTACATTACACAGCCCAAGGTTGTTTCTATATATATATATATATGATATTAATACGTGAAAAGATACATCACATTCACACACACACAGAGAAATACACACACCCAGGAGCGATAGTTTCCTTTCACCGGGCATACAATACGCACTCTATATAACTAGCAATGGACGGGTTGTTTCAAATTTATTTTGTTAAGCTTTATCATGTTCAACATTTTAACATAGAACAGTAAGTTCAATTTCGGCCTCTTTATGCAAATAGTTTCTTTTCTAAAACAAACATGGCGGCTTTCAGTTCGTTACGGTATATACCAATGACTTCCCTTGTAGGGACAATCCTCGCTTTTTGCCAGGGACTGAAAGAGAGAAAGCAATCACCGCCCATTGTTGGAGTTTTCTTGTTTACGTTTAAAATTCATCAATTATAAATAATCGTTTTCCTGAAAAGTTTCTCTATACTTTGTAATTGACAACGTGGTCAGCCTATATAGGCTTATTGGTTGATGGGTTTGGTCCAACTAATATGGCAAGCCAACGGGGCCATAATGTCTGTCAACACCAACATTTCCCTGATAAGTTGTTGGTCTTCCATCATTTTCGATCACCAATGGTATATAGAGAGATGTTATGGCGTCCCACGTTGGTTGGACCAATATTTTAGGGCCAATAAATTTATATCTTGATAATATGTCACGCCTTTAACTTTAACGTTCAAGTTTTAAAGGCTGATATTTTTCTTTCCATTTTCGTTTATCTATTATATATATTTCTCTTGACAAATGTATTTATATCTTTTACTTGTATACAAGAGATGAAAATGAAAATAACACTTCATTATCGTGATATATAAATCGCCCTTTTGACCCCGAGAAAGGAATAAAAGAAGTCTAAGGAAATTGCAATCAGAGCAAATGAAAACGTCCTTTAAAATTGAAACTTATACAAATGTGTATCGAGTATTAAGCGTCTTCATTGGAGAGAAGAAAAGGAAAAAAAAATCATCTAGCTCTCTACACATTATCTGATAGAGATACTTACCATAATAACCTCGCTAAAAGAAAAGCTAAAAATTAAAATCTGGATCCATTTTCGAGATATCTCGGCGTGATTGTTTACTTCAGGAAACTGTCAAGGGTTCACGTTATGTTATGTCATATAAATAAAACAACACCAGTAGTCGCAAAAGGTTAAACAGTTTCTTTCCCTTAATTATACTTTTCTTTTCATAGCTACATGGTGAATGTAGAGACACTATGTGTTTTCTTTGTTGAATATAGGAACAAAGCATTGATGATCGAAAAGCAACATATATATATATTAACCACATTGAGCACAAGTAGCTATGTGACGTCACATTTAGACGAACCCAGTCAAGCCTAGGTAATATAGTCTTGTAGGCCTATATTTATGAATGAGCGTCATAGCCTAGGTTATATCCAAAAATGGGAGAATAAAATGAATTAAATAAAGTACTTTGTGCTCTTTGGAGGGATTTCTGATAGGGGCGTTGTTAAGGAGTGTAAGCTCAGTGGTTAACGCCGGTGCCTTTCAATCATAAGGTCCCGAGTTCGAGTCACTCCAAGATTAATGTATGTCGTCCAGTTACAGAGTTGTTGACAATTGACAATTCATAATCATGGACGTTAAATATGAATGTAAGAGACTGACTTTCGGTCAGCTTGCGGCTTTGATAAGCCACTGATGGCTTCTTCGCGAGTTCCTGCTTGCAGAAGGATCTAAAATACATACATACAATACAAACCTCTCAAAGCCACTGTTAGTAGTTCACGGCGTATTTTATTTCTATGCCACTTAAAAACCTGAGACTCTTTTATCCTCAAATAACATCTTTTAACAATCCATCACAATTATTGTGTCAGAGATCAATGGTTTCGAATGTCATGCACATCGTGTTGTTTGTATGACATACAAATCCTGTTAAGTAGGCCTACATCTCACGGCCTTCTTCACAAATATTATGTGTAATATATATAAGGTGTTTTTTTTACTTTTCTATATTTTTGTTGTCAATAGAATCATGTCGTGATCACTTGATCATAGTTCTGACGTAATAGAACTTCCTCTGAGAGAGTACCAGCTCAATTGGGGGGGGGGGGGAGCTTTCATGTCCAGGCTCTATACCGGACCATTTTTGGTGGTCACGTGACTACATCTCTCGGTTTACAGGATGGATAATTGGGTCAGGTCTGACAAAGGTGTCCGCCAATTTTGCTTATCAGCGTTCGTGTTTCGTTTGATCTCTAAATTTGTAAGAAAATTCCTTCCATCCGCCCATCTACATCGATTTTTAAATTAAAAAAAAATAATACTAAGGAGAAGAAAATGGTTTTTAAGAGCCAGTTTGATTAAAAAAAAGAAAGCGATTGTAACATTAAATACGAGAGGGCAAACGTTCACCTATATTTCCAGTGTTGTGTTTGTTGTTTGTTGTGATTGTTGTTACGGTAATATTCCATATTATATAATGTTTCTTGGAAAATGTTAATGTGTTTTATTATTATTATTATTATTATTATTATTAATTTATTAATCGTTATATTGTTTTCCAAAGGAAGCATAGGACAGTCTATACAAATTCACTGAATGTCAATTGCCTTCTATTATGCTTTAAATAGTTTCCTCAAGAAAACACAGTTTAGAGGGGTATCACATATGTTATAGAATAATAGACATACATCTTTATACCCCTGAGAAGATAAACTTTCATTTTGTTTGCTTTTCCTTTCTTGTAAAAAATATACCATGCCAAGAATTTCATTGATGAAAGAATAAAAAATCACATTTTCTCGAATGAAACAAAAAATAGATTTGCGACAACACCATATTGAATCCTTCACGTCGCTTTAGATTCCTACGCGAATATCTCTTGCGAACCCCTCCCCTCTCCGAACCCCCACCCCCTTACCGCACCGCAAACGCTGGGGGTTATTCAAAGTCGTCGAGAATCACATCGGGTTCGAGTGTCCGTCAAGCAACACCATAAGATATTAAAAATGAAACTACACGACACAGAGGTAAATTATTATGTGGATCTTCAACAATGCCTTTGTCATGTAACATACACATTCCGTTTGTTTCCGTGGTAACAAACAGATGAAGAAAAAAAAAAGAAGAATAAAGCCTACAACAAGAAAAGAAACTTCCTTATTGTCGAAACTATAGATACAAAGAGAGCTAATACTCAAACGTCGATCAAATCATTTCATTACAAATACAAAGATAAAACTCTTGTATAATGCTCTCAGGATTTGTGTGACATCCGGGGTAGTTCAGGTCAAAGGTCATACATATGATGCTTCCGCTTTAGCAATGTGCTAATGACGTAACACATGCACCAATTAACCGCATGCATTGGCGTACGAAAGTATCCGAATTTCATTGAGGCATTTTCTTATAACATTTTGTTGTTTACAGCTGTCAAAGTATCTGTATATCTATTACTGACTTTGTCACTCCCGAAAAGAAATAGAGGAAGAAAGAATTACGTCATGCTGGCATAATTAACATGAATATTCATCGCTTGAGCTCGACAAAAATGGCATGTTAATGGCAGGTTTACTTAAGCGTTCATCCCCATATTGGTATATAAAAGCTAGGTTTAACAAAGCACCTACATGAACACATACAAACCAATATTGAAAGGTTCTTAAATCTCGGCATTTTTTAAAAATTATTATAATTACTTACGGAAAATATCATTATTAAAGATAATAAACGACGTCACATTTTAATGGGATTTTAATATCGGTTAGTATCGACACATTGAGCAAACTTAAAGCAAAACCTAGTAAGTTGAATGCTAGTGCAGGCGCCAGCGCATGCGCAATTTTCAGGCATGATGAGAAATATGTAGGACACACGATGGACAATTATATTTGAAATTGCAATGAGTTCGAAAAACTTCCAGCCACCACCGGGATTCGAACGCGGGGCTCCCGTTTTATATGGGGACAACCTAACCAACTAGACCATAGACACCCCCTTAACCACTATAGGCTATGGACGCTGATTGTTTGTATGTCCCGAGGTTCGAAACCGGTAAGGAAGGTCGTAATTCCACTGTAGGCGTTTGTAACATGTATACAAACAATACTAGTTCTGTTTTGGTGACATATTTGTCATACTCTAGAGATCAAACATGATGCTAACCAACTCGAAATCATTTGTGATACCTATATATATATATTTAATATAACATCTATCCCTAAGTTATATCCTTTTTTATCCCTGTTACTCAAACTGTCGTGCACGTAGGCCTACATCAAGCGGATACCCCCTCCCTCGTCTCCCCCAAATCACGCTGTTTGTTTCAAGTACCTAGTACATGGATAACCAACCGTATTAAATATAGCTCACCCATTGTGTAGAAACATATATCTATCACTTTCTGTTTTTTACAGCTACGTCAAGACTAATTGCACATTGCCGGTAACATAATCCCTGGAGTTTGTATAAAAAGCTAACGCTTTACCAATACCTTCTTTCCCAGGTACACGTATAGGTAAACAAGCGGATACTATCGCATTCACTACATCCGTTTTAGAACCCTTTTCAAATCGGTATAGTACGCTGTTTATAGTAGAAACAAGCGTCCCCTATACGATAATGTCAAAAACACATCAAGCCGCACAATCTGTGCGATTTGTCTGAAAACTTTGAAGCGATTCACATTTAAAAAAAAAAAAATGTCTAGTTCAACTCCTCTCTTTATTTTTCTCGTATTTTATTATTTTTTCCTTTTGTTTCACGAAAATAATGAACTGACCTCATGCAAGTTATTGTTTTCCTTCTTATCTTGCCCAAATCCTGGTTTTTACTTTTTTTTTGTCCCCCCCCCCCTTCTTCTGAGATCTCAAATACTTTAGAACTGATACAAAACAGTGAAATAAAATCCATATATATATATACTGGTTTAGAACCTCTGGACTTATATGCAATCAGCGTCTATAGCCCAGTAGGCCCGGGTTCGAATCCCGGTGGAGGCTGGAAGTTTTCCACTGTTTTCCAAATCATAACAATTTCATAAATTTATATATATATATGTTTGTGTGTGTGTTTGACTAGGTATGAGACACGAACTAACCATTCATTCATATCAAAGGACCACACGATCTTCCGAATAAAACTAGACCAAATTGTAAAAGAGAAGAGAGCTGCCTTTATCAAAAAGTCACAAACGATTACAGAAGCCTGAAGCCACTAGAACTACATACATACACTGTTGCTACTAGACTCAATGCCACGCGAACACTTGAAACAGGTGAGGCGTGGGGTCGGACTCGCTAAGCTAAATACCAGTCGGGGGGCAATGATAGGGTGACCTTTTCATTGTCGAGGTCACAATGTGGAGGTTCAGTTATCTATCCAGTGTCTGTAATTTTTAGCGATGACACACGTGTTGATCAGTTGTTATCATCGTTATCACAGCGTCCCTTTGTACTCTTCTTAAAATCTTTTGTCCCCTTTGTTAAAATTAAACAACACATTGGGCTGATGCACACCAGTCAAAAAGCTACCATATTTTTTGTGGGTACAACCGGTTCATTATTAATGTGGTTATCAGTTTACTTATTTGATTTCCATATAGGCCTACTTGAAATGTTACAAGACAAGGAGAGAAAGAGAGAGAAAGAAGCGAATATGACCAAATATAGGGCATATATACAGGCCTACTACATCTTGGCCAAAAATTGCACGGTTTCCCAAAGACATACATCTTTCTGAAACGAAAATGCGTGTCTTTTGTTAACCGCATATAGTAACTGACTACCCTCTAAATAACACATGCCACTGTGAACATGTTGGGTCAAAGGTCAAATCTCAAAATACGTGTTTACCACCAACGTTCCCTTCGAAATTTACAACGTCAGCTGATAAGATAGGATCATAGCTTATGATCCACGTTTCGGAGAGGCAGACATATTACATTTTAAATTTGATAGCAAATTATTTGCATTCTCCCTATTTGCCCTTCAATTCTCTGTTTCCCACTCCACTCCAACCCACTCCAACCCCACCCTACCCCCATTTTTGCTGGACAGATTCTAACACTAGTTTTACAAGATTACTTAATTAGCAAGCGATTTCTACAAGAGCACTGGAACCTGTTACATTCAAATCTTTCAAGTTTTGTTTTCTCACTAAAGGGCTTCTTTCTTTTTTTTCCACTTTATAACTGCTTTTCAAGGTGACACCATTTCGTACAAATTTGTTATATCATCTGTTTCCAACGTAGGGCTCATTTTGTTCTATCAATTTTTGGACCTATATCTTAAAATAGTGATGACGCTGTTGAAGTCTGTTTTTAAACACAGCATACAAGGTTCAAACAGTTGTCTTGAAAAAAAAAGGACATGTGATTTTAATTACTGTTTAGTTTGTTTTGAGATATAGTTTTAATCAGTCTTAAAGCCATTTGTGTTACATCTGTTTCTGAAAGCTACAAATGGTCCCTGAGATGGGCCCGTCATTGATAACCCAAAAAAAATTGAAATCCCCAGGTAGCCAAATTCTAAATTTCAGAATTGATCACAATTTCTTGAGATAACAGCTGACTTTTGAAACTCAACATGTCAACTTAAGCAAACATTGAAGAACTTACATCATTCACAACAGTACTTATTTGGTCTACAAACAACTCATGGACTGCACAACATTACATGGACCCCTATGTTTCATGGGCCCTGACAGCAAAGAAGCGAAACTTTGTTTAACGTTAACTTTCACAAACCCCGAATCATTTGCAAGTCTAATCGCTTGCCCAAGAGCTCAGGTTTGCAACAATTTCTAAAGACTTCACAAAAAAAATGGAAAAAACTCAAATAGTTACCCTACCTTTGTCTTGCTTTGGACTGTATACCACCTTCCCACGGCTATAGAGGGCAGTCTCAAACGCAAAACCTTCTTCGTTGGAGTATAATACTGTTCGAGGCACTCTCTCGACCAAGGCAATGTAGGGTTGACTACGTGCCGGCAGATCAGTGACTTATCGACGCACCGCGACGCAAGGTAAAACCGAAAACACTCGCTCCCAAATTAATCCAAGCAAATATATCCATTCCTTGCGATATAATATTGAACAATAATTCCAATTACATCCATATTACCATGTTTAACTCCATGTAGTGTAGGATAAAGCTGGTAAACTAAGCTGCAAAGCACGACAGACAAATCAACACAGCGTCTATCTGAAAGGCAAGCCTGAAAATGACGGCTTACCAAGTTGCGCTAGCAACGGCTGCTAGGCGTCATTAGCCTCTTCCAAGATCAGGTGCTGAAATAAAATAACCAACCGACCACTTGAGCGAATATTAATCATGTAGGCCTAGGTAATAGGGTCTAAATAATATAAAAACAACCTAGGATATTATTTTGGACCGAAAAAGGACGCTCTTTTATTCGTTCGATTATTAATTCGACAAGATATTCTTTTTAAAAAGCGATCGAGGATGACCGGAGTTCAGAAAGTTTCGCTGGTTTGTTTGTGTAGCATCACTCCGAACCATTCAAAACAAACCAGCACGTATATGCATAGGTCTCTGGCGCTGTTATGAACTGAGAAGGTGGAGTGTTGACGTTCTATTGGTATATGTTTTAGGGCGTTCCTCGATTAATAGGGGGTTTATTTCAGAAGAAAGGCTTATGAATTAGATATTTTTTTCGTCAGAATGGAAGGAAGAAATATTCGACTACTCGCTCAGGTTACCATTTCGTTTACATATCTAGTTTAGGGTGTCACTAAAGGTGCGCGTCGATACGTATCCCTTACCAAACGTGGTGTCAGACTTTCAGTGGCTCATTCCAAAGGTGCCATAAGAGACAAGGGGATGAAATCATTATTTAAATATGAATGAATTCTTTTTCACGACTCCCTGTTTATCAGTATGCAAGTTTCAATTTATATGAGACGTTTTACATTGAGGCGAAGCTAGCTCTCTAGATACAATACGAACTAAGGTAACACCGGGTGACCCACCCGTATTAGCCTGCTGCGTTGAATTTCCCCCGTAACTATGGCGTTTTGTAAAAAAAATCGCTCCCATGGAAACAAAATTTGGAGAAGGAAGACACCATTGTTCTCTTTTTGATTTATCAATGCGCAATTCCGGAAATATAATGGCAGTATTCACTTTTTTTCATACAACACTGAGCTGCGACCCAAGTTCTCACATCGTCCTGACCCCTACAAGGTGGCTATCTCTTTTGCCCTTCATCCGATAATGTGCGCGATAAATTGTTACAAATTATATATTTCCATGTACATTTTTTATCCATTTTTCTGATTCTTTGCATAAAATTGCCAAAAAATACTTTGGCGAGGGTCAAACAGGGTGGTGACGAAAGGTCACCGCAACCTAGGCAGAATGAAACGTCTAAATCGCCTGAATTTCTCCCGTTTCGTCAATGGAGTGTCATCGTTTAAAAGTCCCGCTCTTTGGACCTACATCATCACCAAACAGGGTAGATACGTAGTTAACAGGGATTCAGGGATCATCTCATAAAACCCTTCCATAGGGCCTGTTCGAGAGCCGGCACCGTCACAAAACCGGAGTCAAATCAGTTGAAACGAGACAATAGCAGTCGGTACCTGCACGGTAGCTTACTACAGCGTCAAGGAACATTCTTACAACTATCTGGATTGGAAAAATTGCCAACTTGGAGCAGAAACATCTATGATTTTTGAAATGTTTCCTTTAAAACATTGATGTTCTAGTCGAGTCTGCGAACATGGTGTGGTGAGGATGTCCAAGGTACATGTTAGTGTATGTCCCTGTACTTGAATTATGC
This sequence comes from Apostichopus parvimensis, assembly GCA_000934455.1. Lineage (NCBI taxonomy): Eukaryota > Metazoa > Echinodermata > Holothuroidea > Aspidochirotida > Stichopodidae > Apostichopus > Apostichopus parvimensis. The sequence goes on along the minus strand of KN883130.1, from coordinate 66,534 downwards.
AAAGCTGACATTGTTTATACGGACAATACGAGGATATCCGAGGGTCGAAACAGCTGATTCAAATTGTCATTAAATTTTATACAACCCCTGAAGTGAGTAATGATTGATTGTTGGAGCTTGCGACTACTTTGGTGTTTACGCGTCTCCAATCAAACTAGGCGGCGTTCAGAAGTGGATTTGCAGACTTCGAGAACGGAAGGTTTGGCTGCACTGTGCAGCGAGTTTGTGTTAGGTTTGTTTCTTTCGAGGTAGAAAAAAAAGTGTTTAGTTTTTAACAATTTTGTTCAAGCAGTAAGATGGAAGGATCCCAGCTGGTCGAAGAGGGACAGAAAAGGTATAGCGAAGCCGTGGGAGCTGGTTCGGCAATCGGAATACCGGATATAGATTACATGGATCGGAGTAGCATTTGGGATTGTACACCGGCGTTTGCCGGATCAAACATACTCGGTGCGTCCAGTAGTTCGAATCATGGATCGCATTCAATGGCTCATCCTTTTCAGTATCGCAGATTTCAGGAGAATTTAAACCCGTTTTCTATTTCGGCAACCCATCCGTTAACTGATCCAGGTTTTGTTACAAATCCTGCCGTTGCTGATAACAGGCACGTAGGATTTTCAATGGCCACAAACCCTGTCACAGAGCCAGATTTATTAGTACAAGAAACGAGACGGGACTCATCTGAAAACAACCTGACATCGATCTCGGAACCAGATTTTCAAGGATTGGCTACATTTAGCAATACAATTCCAAAAACTTCACCAGGTAAGACATTTTGTTTTTTGTATTTCTCTTCGTTTTATTGCGGCGTCTTTGTTCTTTCAGCTTCCATTTTAGTATTTGAAACCTACAGAGATATGAAACTTCCAGAGTGCTGTCTGCAATGTATGTAGAAATATTGATTATCAGTTTGACATATTGTCATTTGAATTTTTCTTTTTTTTTTTTTGAAACAAAGGAAATAAATGAAAGTAATATTTTGAGAACAGGTTTCATAGGTTTCATGTAAAAACAAGAAAAGGCTCCATTTTTTTCGGCAACCTTCGTCACCCCAGTTGGTTATTCCTGAGGTTAAGCAAGGCTTAGTTCGTTAGGGTGTTAATGTACAATCGTAATACAAGCTGAAGTGATGTTGTTGATTTTAAGATGTAGTTAATTGTTTTTAAAGGAATCATTTTGTACAAATTCCCTACAAATTGATCAACAATTTCTGGTCAATCATTTTTGGACGCATCTTGATGATTTGCCGTGAATATGGCCATCCTTCAATGCCCTTTTCGGTATAGTTGAATGTTGATTAGTGGTACTATGCCAAAAAAAAACATACTAATTAACATTAACAACATAAGGTTTCATCCAAATGACATGTCTAAAGCTAAATTCTAAAAGCAAAAAAACCCCTATTTTTGTCCCATTTTTCTTCTAAAATTATAAATGGTTTTCGCTACGCAGAATTGTCTAAGGCATTTTAATGTCGATCCCTTAATAATCCGCTGATGAAGCACGGGACGCACATTGTAAATAGCTTGCATTACGCTATGTGTACAACGATACCTCAATGGATGACCTATACCAGTAAATAGATGGCGCCTTTCAATCTTTCTAAAACACAAATCGAGGCTGGGAGAACAAAATTTTGCTCTGGGATACCAAATGGAAAAGTTTGATTGTCGAAAAGTTGCTGGCGCGACGAAAAAGACGCAGGTGCCATTTTTTGCCGTGATTCGGCATCGGCTCTCGACAGAATAGCTCGCGCGGTACTTAAGTACTTATAAAGGATAGGTTATACTTTTAAATTGTATTGTGGGAGTTTAAAAGAGGGGAAGGAAGTTACTATAAATTTCTTTGTTTGTTTTGTTCGTGAAAACTTCTTTTTAAACATTAATAATTGAAGTTACGCCGGTTGAAACTACATGTTGTTGTGTACGTGTAAACGATATCCCTTATGTGAATCTCAGAAATATGGTACCGTACATGAAGTATGTTGTACTGTTGTATTTGAACGATGATTTAACTATTATTGGGTTCATTAATTTTAACAGGGAGGTTTTTATAAAACAGAGAAAGTTGTGTTAGTTATAAAATAATTAATAAATAATTTGATCATCAAACTTGAGCTAAATAACCTCGGGTTGTAAAACACTAAACTTGTTTGCTCTGTGACTCGCAATTAAGCGTCGGTTACACAGAGATTAACTTCCTGCCTGCACCCTTGAAGCATGTTTCCTTCAAAGAAGCTTTGTCATAAATTTATATCTATCTTCTTCTTCTTCTCCTTCTTCTTTTTCTCCTTCTTCTTCTTCTTCTTCATCTTCTTCATCTTCTTCTTCTATTTATTATATTATATTTAAAAAGGGAACCAATATTTCACTTGATCACGTCTTGGTACATTTAATAGAAATATATTAAAGAAAAGAGCAAAGAAAACTGGTTACAATCCTTGAATGGACTTTCTGAATTCCACAACACTTGGTAGGAAATCTAATGAAATAAATTGAGTGATTTGACTTTATTTTTTTTTTCTCAATAATATGAACAATATTTTGAGGCTGATAAAATATCACAATATGTAAATTCACAAGAAAATGTTTGTTTTAATGCTAAGTGTTAATAAAAGTTATACAACAAAAAAAACACGACAGCAGAGAAATTGTAAATACATTTCAATCAAGGCATATTGGCAACATGCTATGATGACGAAAAATATACATACCTCAAATCACAATCGTATACATGTATATGGTAATACATAACCCTTTTTCGTTCCTTCATGAAAATTCGATTTTTCTTTCTTTCAATTTGGAGACCATTAAAACTACAGCATGTTCTTTTTCATTTGAAAGAAAAAACAGTCGTCCGTCAAAATTTATTATTATAATCAGTTGCCATCAAACTACGGATACATTTCCATGTTTTAATAACAAATAATGAGTGAAATATTATACTTTTGTTTATATTAAAAGAGACATGGTAAACATAACCTATAAGAAATATTTTCGAATTATATTTAAATTGAAATTAAGTTACGTGGAAACAAAAGTTGACTTAACAATTTTAATATCGCAGAAATTGTATTCGCATGTCCATTCATATCTTGAGGTGTCTGTGTCTATGTGCGTGTGTGTGTGTGTGTGTATGTGGTCGTGGTGGAGGGAGGGGGGGGGAGAAGGGATATGTTGGATAAAACAGTTAGACGACAGAGCGGGTTGCAAAATAGGGCAATGGCGGGATCAGGACGGGTTGAAGAAGAACATTTACACGACTACAAGTCTACAATAATAATCCTTTAGCTTTCACGGTATGACGTGGGCTGTGTAATTGGAGTGGAATGAAGTGGACTGGACTGGATTAAAGTAGATTGGATTGGATTGGAGTGGAGTGGAGTGGGGTGGGCGGGATGGGGCGGGTGGAGTGGGGTGGTGTGGGAAGGAGTGGAGGGATATTTATGGAAAGTTGTGATATCTACTCCACTTCTTCATATGACGTAAATAGTCTTGCTTGTTTAACAATTTGTTTTTTTTTAAATTATTCCACAATGTCTGGTTAACAGATCTATGTCATCTTCTAGAAATGAAACACGGCAAATAAGCTTCTTTTCTTCTTCTTCTTCTTCTTCTTCTTCTTTTTCTTCTGAGAAACACACAAATGCAACAACCACTGTAGTTGACCACTAATCCCTTTCAACAAACATCGATATCATTTGCATATATTATGCAATTAATTTTCATTTCATAAAATAAAGGTTAATATGCCTTGACCCGAAGATGAAATGTTCTCTGATGTCGCCATCTTGTGTCTTCCAGCTTAGATAAACCACCATTTGCTTGCTCCTCCCTCTTCTTTCTTAAGTTTCGCAGGTTCTTGCCTCATTCAGTGGTGTCGAATTTCAGGTCGGGCCTAAAATCATGTCAGCGGGTCCTCCTTTTGAGGTCTTGGGGACACATTATCCTTTATCCCATATTTCCCGGCCCCATAATTATCTTTGACTCCCCGGAAACCGATACTGTACCTCCCCACCCCCACCACCTCTCTCTCACTCGTCGGGCCTGGCCGCAACGCAATATTGCATAAACCTGCTCTGGA
>KN883130.1:8871-28341 GCA_000934455.1 Apostichopus parvimensis | reverse complement strand
AAAAAAAAATGAAAAGAAAGGACATTTAGAAGGGATCAGTCCTAAGTGACCTTTTACTCCAGAGAAGAATAGATTCAAACTGTAAATACCACCAAAATCAGAGCAGTTCATCGATGACTACAGACGAAGTTTTACAGAATTTATAATAAATATACTACCCCTTGTAACCAGTTGCCATCGTAAAATTGTATAAGATTCTCTAGTAAACCATCTACGCTTAAAATACTAATGCAAGCACGAACTTGACATTTAAAGCCGTAATATTTTTTCCTAATGGAAAAAGAAACAGTGAAACAAAATGTCGACTAGATGGAAACGTTAAGCAGACACGGCCGGGGCAGCGTGGGTCATCTCCGACCCATGACTGAAAACGATACCTTCAAAGGGAATCACTGTCAAACGTCTACAAAATTATCATATTTCAGGTGTCAAAGATGAGCCGGGGTACTGAAAACTCAGGCTAGTCAATATAGGATAGGTAGCTACAATATGAACTTTCAAATTATTTTCCCTGTAACATAATATCCCTGTAACAATTTTATTTATTTATTTTTTCATTCATTTCTGTTTGTCATATATTGCCTCACTGAAAGGTCGCACACAATTAAATGTTGACCCTTACATATACGGTCAGATCAATATGACAACAGGATCCACGGGGGAGTAGCATGGACCCGGTAGCTACTACCGACTCCCTGCATGTAAAATTGTAATGAGTTGGAAAATCCAGACCAATGAATGGATGAACGGACGGACGGATGGATGGACGGATGGACGGATGACGGATGGACGGATGGACGGATGGACGGATGGACGGATGGACGGACGGAAGGACGCGGGATGGACGCGGGATGGACGCGGGTTGGACGCGGGATGGACGCGGGATGGACGCGGGATGGACGCGGGATGGACGGATGGATGGATGGACGTATGGACGGATGGATGGATGGACCTATGGATGGATGGACCTATGGATGGATGGACCTATGGATGGATAATATATAATCTTTCGTACCGATTACTGACTTAATCATTTTCACTTTTTGATTGTATGTGGCAGAAAATGGAGGTTAAAAGGTTGTAGGGTGGAGTCGATACTTGGTGGATTGTAATTACGTTTTACCTATACATAATAAGACTATTATTATATAGGCTACATTATAATAAATACATTCCTCATGTGACCGTTTGACCTGTTTCTATGAGGTTAGAATGCGAGTTCAAATTCATGCCAAATCCCAAATGTACTGTTGGATCACAATTAGGTATAGTGTAAGGCTGTGTTAGTAACTGAAACAAGAAAACACCAGACATGTAGTCTTGTGAAAAGCAAAACTCACAAACATTTATCAAAATCAAGAACCATAGTAGTAGTTAAGGTATACAGTACCAGATATGTATAAATATATATATTTATCAAGAATTCGGAATCTAAGACCTTTATGGTAAGTTAATTGTCCAAGTTTGCATTTCAGCTCAGTCAACCTTTTCCGCAAATCTTTCGGTTTTACAGAACTTCATGACGGAATCTGTCAACCTACACGTTTTTGCAACTTGGAATTAAAAAAAAAATTGCAAGATTTCTGGCGCCTTTTGTGACATCACTAAACGCTTTACGATGTAATTTACTCCTTCCTTGGGGTTAGGATACATAGTTACTTACGACAGTTTTTAGTCGAATAATTATGATCTAGAACCAAAAGCGTGCGCCGTTATTGAAGTCTCAACGTTTCTTCTCGGTCAGTGTTTTTGCTGCATGATAGCAAAATCACAACTCAGTTGCCGTCGTTAAATTGTATACAGCATACTGTCACGGTGTTAAACGGTGAGTAATGCACGGACCAAGCTATATCCACTTATATGTTACTACTAAGTCGTTAAAGGTGACATTACAAAATCATCGTTTGTTATGATTCACTGAAATGTTTGTCTGGTAGGTGAAGCTGAATGCTTAGCAAAATTTCTGAAATTTTCTGCATCTTCTTTGAAAACCACATCCTCATATAGCATTTTGTATCGTGCTGACATGAATTGTTTTTTTCGTCTTCAAGTTTTGTGCTAATTTTTATAATGTATCTGGATAATACCACAGAATGAATGATGTCAGCTGTGCACTTTGATTAAAAATGTCTTTGTTTCTCTTTCATGAGGTTTTGATCATTTACCTATACAGAGGAAAATTATATTTCTAAAACAAGAAAGAAAAAAAAATATGCATTTTGATGAAATTTTAAATACAGTAGATTTTTATTAATTGTAAATGAAAACTGCTGTTATCCAATTTCCAGGGGATAGCTAAAGGTTTAGGCAGACAAAACAGGTAACATCCAATCAACCATACCTTGATATAGTAACCTGCTATTGAGCTGGACATTTGGCAACCAGAAATGTGGAAAATGTTTCTCTTAAATATAACATTTACATTGTTCGCTACCAGAATATCATATTTCGCTGGATACGGTTATGACGCGTATCATGAGCGACGCGGAAAGACACATAAGCATATAATGTTAAGAATTTTAATGAAGAAAATGGAGAGGAAGGCAGGTGGGGGGGGGGTTGGAGAAAATTTCACAGTGAGGGGGGGTAGAGAAAATTTCACAGTAAACAGGTATTGAATGTTTCGTTCAGAAGAGAGATTTAACATCATAGACAATATTGTTAGCATTACAGTTAAGATAGCCTAATCAACATGAATTTAATGTGTTTTGAATTTTTCGGTTGTTGGAATACAGAATATATTCCTACTTGAATATACTGGCAAGGTTGTGTATGTGTCTAACTTAAAGGGATATTCCTGTGGCAGAAATTGTGGCATTTAACTGGAAGAGAAAGAAGTAGTCCACACTGTTAATTGTATAGAACCCCATCTCAATATCAGTGTTCAAAGTCTAGATAAAGTTTTGTTTAAATATGATAACTATTTTTACCTTTTTTAATCCTGTAGTAAGAGAGGGGATCGTGGGTGGGTGACATGTGATGACATCACGTCAGATGCTCTTCAAATAATTAATTTTCCATATTATAATATTGCTCCAGTTGATTCATCATTAAAATGTGAAAGCCTGCGTTTTAGAAAGATTGTTCACGGTTGCCAATGTTCTCTGCATTTAAAATTTCATCCCTAAGCCTGCATATGGTTGAAGGAATATTATTTTCTCCAATTGATAAATGATTTTTTTTTTAAATATAAAGAAAACAAAACCAAGAATTTTTGGTCAGCAAAATTGCCAAGATGGCATCCACTAATTCTCCAGTTGCCAGATGTATTTCTAAACTTTGCATCAAATGAATTTGAAATTGTACCTCCACGATGCAACATGCTTAATCGGATTAGCGGGTTTTGATCTAGAGATGAGATTAAACTAATCCATCAGTTTTATTTTAAGCAATGAACTTCAGCCCGACCGCACTATTGCATGACACATAAACCAACCCAATTTCGCATGAATTTATTGAACCTTTTCTAATTAGCAATTTCACAATATGTACATTGTACACTATACAATTTATATAGCCTATATATCCTATACAAAAGAGAATTCCCGTGACACGTGATCAAATATTGAACGAACCACAGAATGTCAACAGACTCTAAAAACAAACGGGTTTCATTCTCCTGTATAAGGTTGGTCTCTTGTATTAATGAACAAATGTAAACGTCAAATTAAAATTGCTCTATATCTCTCGCCATCTTTCTCTATGTTGTTTATCAATTTCGTCTCCTTGTAGGCCTATATATATATTTCACACACAGTGCTATATACACCTATATAACAGTGTAAAGAGAAGCGTCCTCTTTAGATTGTGTGAGAGATAATCCGTTTTCAAAGGAACGGTCAATTTCACGTCATTTTGGTCAATGTCCACGTAAACATTATCCGTGTGCAGCAGAACGAGAAATTAATAACCACACGGGGAGACCATATACGCGCTGATGTAATGCGTGCGCTGAGATGATATGGAGTAAACTTTCTGAGACTGAAATTAAATAGGAACAGAGTTAAGATGAAAAGACTGGAGCATATTTGTAGGTATTGAATTTAAACTTATGTAGAAAGCAATTACTACCTAAGTAAGTCGTAGAGAGTATCGAGTTTGAACGTTCAAGATATAAATTAAAAGCGGTGAAGCAAGGCTACGAAGGAAAGCTTTACATCACGTAAACCCAGTCGTGAAAAGACTTAAATTTCCTGTTGATGGTTGATTATGCTATACTAACGGAGTCTCTACACGTATGTTGGTATTTAATTTCTACGGTACAGAGCACATCATACATAGGCTGCATGCAATCCATACACGGTTATACTCCCGTTTGCTGTCGAATACCGTAGTAAAAGCGACTGACGGGCGATAAAGATTTTTGGAAGGTATAACTAAAGGTAAGATTTGTTTATTTGTTATTGTATTTTATGGAATAATTGTAGTCAAATCTTTATATGTATAATTGGGATGAGACGGGGATTTGTGAGGTGGTGGGGGAGGGGGGGGGATTGGTCTCTATGGATATACAGTATCACACTGTAGCCTAGTTACAATGTAAGACATATGTTAGGGAAGGTATGGTATCTGCCGGATGGTCTGTATACGTTCAGAATGGTTATATTCTATGCAACAAATAATTGACTGATTCGTGATAGATTGTTGATTCGCATAATCGACCTATATAGTATAGAGTCCAAGCAAAACAGTGTTACTGAGCACAAATTCTCAACCTGAAAGTTCGTGGCAGAGAAAAACAAAGTTACCAGTTACCGTATATAGCCTATGGGTAAACAGACGATACGAAGAATTCGGAACTTGCACAATGAGAGGTAGTCGGACTATGTCTCAGTGGTGTTCACAAAGGGATGGAGGATGGACTCCCCTCCCCACCCCAACTTCCATAACGTCAGTTGGCGGTTTACTTTTAGCTAAAAATTTTAAGCTATTTATTAACACAACCTTTGCGGGTTATTTCTTTCTTATAGATCAAATTTATACTCTAATTATGCTTCAGATTGCGATGTTTGACATCAATTTTTTTTTTCTGGGGGGAGGCACAGGCCTCCTTCAGAGAATTTACTTTCAACCGGACCCCACAGTCACATCTCTCACTCGTCAAACTTTTCGAACCGCATACAACCCGCCCATAAAGGTTCGTGCCCCTATACCTAACTCAAGTTGGACTTTACCTCGCCCTCGGCGCCACCCCCCCCCCCACCAACTGCCTTGACATCCTGTGTACCATTGGCGTAGGAAGGTACTTTTGAGTGGGGGGCTGAAGACTGATGGCCGGCCTGGGGGAGGGGTCTCAGAGGAGGGGGTGTCCCCCTCCCCTTTGGAAATTTTTTGCATTTCCAGGTGGCCTCAGATGCAATTTGGTGCAATATAGCACACTTCAACACCCAGTCCATTTTGTAAATTATTTTGCATTTTCACCTGGCCTTAGATGCAATTTGGTGCTCCAAATGAGATTTTTTACTGCCAAAATGTTTTCTGCTAAAATGACGAATGTTGTTATCATTTATTGAGAAATGAAAAAGGGGTTTTCTGACTTGCGAAGCGGGGGGGGGGCGCGGAATGATACTTCCGCCCCCCATATTTTTCACTGGGGGGGCTGGCGCCCCCGGTTCCTACGCCCTTGCTGTGTACGTCACTGTTATGTCGATCCTTTTGCACTTCGACGACAGCCGACACTTCTTTGGTGCCGATCTAACAAAATGAATCAGTTTTTAATAATAATTCAATGCTTGGAATATCATTGTCGTATGAAATATTGTTGAAACCAACTCAATAGACCGAAGAAACGCAATGATCTCATGGAACGCCAAATGAATCACTAGATACGACGATGTAGCCATACCTATATATACTGAAAGATATATCACCATACATAGTAATTCTTAGCTTTCTGTACATAGAGAGCATGATATGTGATTCGACACAGACCATATAAATGAATACCACTAACCCACTATGTACATTCGACAACGCTTTATTATTTGCGTTATAGGCTTGTACGTGTATGTCAACGAGCATATTTCTGAAAACCCTCATGTCAATAAGTCACGTGATTTTCCTCGGGGTTGCCGATAGGACGCTCTTATTATCGTGAGAGAGAGAGAGAGAGATAGAATGATAGATAACTGTCTTCGCTGCAAGTTGCTGACATATGTGCACTAATTGCCGTGTATGTACGCGTAACTGAACACTGATGAACTACTTATCAACTTTAAAATAAAGATACTACGGCTGAATATAGACGTTACTTATAAAGACACAGCTAACTATATACTACACTGACTGATGGCTCGTGAACTGAATTAATGTCACGGGGAACTTGGCGCAATTAGAGGCCCGTGAAAACATGTATGGGAAGGCCGAGGGGGGGGGGGCGGCGGAAAATTGGATAAAGAAAGTTGCATTCGTATATTTATAACAGAGGCCTACTTAATTAAGGAATAACGAAAAGTGCCAAAAAATGGGGTGGGGTGGGGGGGGGGAGGTACCAACCTGGTTCTCGAACAATTTTCTCGGGAACACAGATCATGATTTCGATATCCAATGAGGCATAAATGTGATCTCTGTTATATATTCCTCTAATGAATCACAAATTTGGGAATATTTCTCAAGTTTGATTTACATAATTTGTATCATAAATACAGATGCCATCAAATCATCATCATTAACCCTATATATGTAGTATCAATGTGGCAATCGAACATCTCAAAACAGCTCAAAAAGTGAGAGAGGCTTTCAGTCTGTGTTGTACTATGTAGGCAAGTCTAACATCATGGAACGATTGATGGTTACATTGCCTTTCGCGTAATGCCTTTAACCATATGGAGGCAAATTACCGTGGAATATTTGTTGGAGAAACGCTTACAACAAGAATAGCTTGTTACTATATGTCAGGAAAGGTAAACTACCCATATAATCTTTCTCTAGATCGCTCCACCCATATTACTCTTCAAACGTGATCCATCTGATAAAGGTTAAACTTCACCAGTTTATCTATATATATTTATTTATTTCGCAGAATGGGTATCGATTTGGACCGATTCGAAGGAACCGTCAAAGACGGTTTGCTTTGTTCTATCTGTCGCGATGTTTTGGAGGATCCCTTACAAGCACCTTGTGAGCATGCGTTCTGTTCGACCTGTATACGTGGATGGCTCGTCCACGAGAGATTTTGTCCAGAGGACAGACAGGTAGGTTCAGTTTGACGAACAGAGAAAAGTGGTGTTAATGTTTTTGTAATTTTGTTTGTTCAAATTTGATGCTAAACGTTACACATGTCACTCTACGAGGTCAGGTAGGCCTATAACGAATGCGATAATCCGTTTCTTAAGCTCGAATCCTAAGAAAGGCTCCCCCCTCCCCCCAGTGTTGATGGTCGTATGTGACAGCGAATCTACAAGTCTATTTGACCTCCTCTCCCTACCGTTCCACCTAACGCACACCTCCCCGTTTATTCTTGGGCCTCCAACCCTCTGGGATTTATGTAGCAAAGAGGTGTACAATATATATGGTATTGGATCACTTTGGCGAGTATATATACGTTCGCTAGGTTTTGTCTTAACAGATGTACTTCATCAGAAGTTTTCAAGATATCGGAAAGATACTGCACTTGTGTTTCTTACGTTTAAATCTTACGAGAAAATGGAATATCATTAGAAAAATTTGACATCATTTTGTTAAACCGTGGTCCATGATGAGGCGATGGCAAAAACGAAAAAAATCGATAAAGAAATCAATAAAATAAAATAAGAAACAACTTTTGACAAAGCTCAAATGACCTTCGAAAATTGCCCTTTGTGTTATTGTCATATCTTACATGTTGTTCATAAAGTTTTTTTTCAACTTTTCTAAATATAGGGCAAAGGTTTCCTTTTCTAATATCACTCTTCCTTTTGTAACTGCTGATAGAATGACCCTCGGGTAGTGACCGCTTGACCATCTGTCCAAGGTCAAGTTTAGTCCGATCTTCGCCCCTCAGCCCAACGGGCATGACGTACAACCGGCTTCCTGCAACTGTTAAAACGATAACCGCATGCGATCAATGAAATATAGGTCAAGTTCGTAAGGTCTTTTTTGCCTTTTTCTTTTTTTGAGTCGACCAGTTTATTAACGCATTTGCCGCTATACATTTTTAAAAAGAGGGCGCTGCTGCATGACAGTTGAAATCAGAGCCCGGCTCTGGTTGAGATTACGCCAAGCTCTCATGTCATTAAATGCAGAATACTGAGACTACACGAGCAGCACAAATAGTTTAACAAAAGACGTCTGACCACTGCTCAGCCATTGGGTTGAACATGGGTCAAGCTGACGAGGGTATATTGACCAAATCATGCGCAGGATAAGTAATGTTTCGGACACGTAATGCGGTCGAACATCCCTAAAGTCACAGTCAACCTTCTATTAGGTGTGGCATTAGTCGTTATGTCAGATATTTCTATGTATCTTGAAAATTTCATAAGGGCATACCAAATTTAGAATACACTGCAGGTATTTGTATCTCTCTTTATCTTATAGAAGATGTTAAATGTCATCAGTTATGACCACTAAATACGTCATGAAAGTCCAATGAATTGATACTCAATTTCTAGATTCAACAGACAAATTATACGGCCATCCGCATGGATAGCATTTTCCGCAATCAGATATTTCATTTTCTAGTTTGAACAGTTGAACAATCCTCGACTTCAATGAATGGTTTACAGAAACACAAATATCCAGGACAAAGCTTTGCAAACTTCACAACGGATTTGCAATGTTATAATAATACCAAATATTGTGGCAACTACTGATTGGCTATAACTGATTGTTGTTTGTTTTCTTACCGATAACGATGTCCTATACTCTCTGTATTAAGTCTCCTCATTTCCTGGTCCGATCATTCAGTGTGTTTTACCGAGTAATATATATATACAGTGGCGGAGCTACAGGGGGGGGGGGGGGGGGGGGTGGATTCGGGGGGGGGGGGCGAGAATAGTCTGTAGGGGCGCTTTCTGACCTTGAGGATCGACCTTGAGGATTTAGAAAATATCTCAGCGCCAGGGAAGAGGGGGGGGGGGGGGGGGGGGGGGGGGGGGAGGGAGCATGATTTCCACTTCCCCCTTCTCCCCCCCCCCCGTCGCCCCAATCTGATCTGCTACTTATCCAAAATATATAGAACTAGTCTAATCGTTTGTATTAGAAACTTCTTCCAATGCATTGAATTAGTGTGAAAAATTGTGAAATTATAGCACCTTGTTCCGTCCAAGTCACTTTACTTGTATAGAAAACTTCACAAATGGGAGAGGAAATCCCTCCCCTTAAACCCTTCCCCCATATCAGTGTCATATTTTTGCCCCCAAAAAATATGCCTTGCCACCTAATTGCCCCCAGATTGCCTTGGCTGGTGCCGCCACTGTATATGTATATAATCTCTTGGCGTTTTACATTTTTCTTCCTTTTCAATTCCTCTTCTTAAATTATTTTACATTATTTTTATTTTTTTTTTAATTTCTTAGCCTCTCTCTGATTCTGATCTTCGACCCATATTTCGATACATGCGTAATGATCTTCAGTGTCTCCTGATCCATTGTATTAACCATGACAACGGTTGTGACACCGTGCAGACACTTGAACAAATATCCTACCACGAAAACCAATGCAGTTTAGGACAGATCCAGTGTCCTAACCATTCCAAGGGTTGTTCACTTGTTCTTGCAAGACATCACTTGAACAGTCATTTATCGACGTGCGAATTTCGGTCGAGTCTTTGTGGCGGTGGATGCGGCTACAGCGTGCTGGATTCAGAAAGGGAAAGTCATAGTTGTATATCAGAACTTAGGACGGAGTTGGACATTCTACGATCTGAAATGGTTTGTAAAGTCGAGGAAATTCGGCAGGATTTCAAAACACGCTTGGACTCTCAACGTGCCGATATGGTGGAACAGAAGAGCGTATTTCAATTGCAACTGGATCAGTTCAAAAGTAAATCAAATATTGATAAAAGAATAAAGGTTTCTGTCCGACGAACAAAACAACATTCTCTAAATTAACTGAATAAAGAACACATCTAGCCACAATCCTTGTCTTATGTGATTTAGAGATCTTTGCAATGAACAACTTCAAAAATATCGAAAACAGCCTGCATAGTGTATGTGAATATTGGTTATTTATACTAGTGTAAATATAGGAACACGACATGCTACATATTCTTCTGTTTGCGCGAGACATGGTGGGTGATACACGTCTGAAGGAATGAGGGGCGGGGGGGGGGGGGGGGGACTTCCCCCTGAAAAAAATCAAAGTTGTATAAACAAATGAAAAAAAATGAAAACTGCATGCGCTCACTCGTTGAAAATAGGTTTAACAGGTTAAATTTTAATGGGTAACCGATTAACATACCTGCTTCTTCTTTTTCATTGTGAACCAGTTGACCGGTTAATTATTTTTCCCCTGGAAAATCAAATTACTCAAAAAAGCACTAGAAGCGAAAAAAGTGTGCTCTCTCGTTAGAAAAAAAAACAAAGTTTAACCGGTTCAATAATGAGGCTTAACTGGTTAACTTGCCTTTTTTGACGAGGCCTCCATCAGCTGGAGGGCCTCAATGGATTAAGTGAAAGTTATTCCATGTGTGAATGCTAAATCAAAGTATCAGTACTCTTTATTATCTATTTTAAAAAGGGTTCAATTCAGGCCTCGACAATTATTACCAAAAGTACTCGCCATTTTGGCGACGGCGTGACTAAAATTCTTCTAGCCAAAGCGCAAAATTCACTCGCCACTATGATAGCTGTTCAAGTCTCCATAGTACAGATCTACAACATCAATACTTCTGTAAACCAAGGTTAGGCAAATATATGGTGCTTAATTGTACATTGGAAAAATATATTTCTGTACAGTATGGAATTTTAACTTTGTCCACCAAAAGTAAGTGATGAACAAAGTAAAACATGTCGCAGAATCATTAATATGCAGCTAGGCCCTATTTTGTCTCAAACAACTCCAAAGAACATTGGCAAAAAATACTTACTTACGACGGTAGCTTGGCTTCTGCAGGGCTACATGCACTAGGCATATACTAGCTATGTGTGCGTGAGTAAGCATATAGAGTACCTCAATGCAACTTTTTGTCCGCTACTCTATAAAAGACTTCTTACATATTCTGATGTTTTGGAGAAATTTGTTTCCAAGAAAATAACACAAAGCAAATAACACAAAGCAAATGTTTGAATTTTAATTGTTGTTAGCCTTGTTAAAATAAACTTAATTTTTTTCTTTAACTGTTTTTTTTTCCTTTTGAAAATATTAGTGGGGACTCAAAGAACTTGTAGCCCAGGGGCCTATACATAATATTAATCCGACTCTGGTTTGACGTAGTTAAACAACCCCTAACCTGCATTTTAAATGTTGTTTTCTTCTTTTGTTACAGATGTGACGAGTCAATTACAACACGAGATAAGAGTACTGCACGCTTTGGAAACCAAACGACGGCGAGATTTAGAACGTCTGGAAATTGAGAAGAAAGATATCATTTCAACTCTCCTCAGCGCTTTAACGGATAACAAAGATGACTTGGGGGCATAACAAGGGGTAGTAGGGGGAGGGGGGGGGGTTGTGTCTTTAGTCACTCACTGTCTGTCTAGCCATAGGTATTTATACGCGAGAGTCAATGGAGAAGGTGATGAGGAAGAGAGGCAGTTAATAGACGTATAGGTCGGTGGAGGGGGAGGGAGAAAGTGGAGGGAGGCGAGGGTGGGGGAGGGAGGGAGGTACGAAGGGAGGGAAGGAAGGGAGGGTAAGTTATGATTCTGCTTCTAGTTACATATAGGCTATTTTTTGTTTCAGATATTTCTACTTGTCTATCCCGTCATGGGACACTCCTGGGAATATATTAGTAGTCATCAATACTGACTCCCCCCTCACCCCTCCCCCTCCTCCTCTCCCCTCCCCTTCCCATAGGATAGCCAAACATCAACAAGCAATGCAAGCATTGCTACAACCATGTTGAAAGCCCTTTCCTTCATAGGTAAATGCTGTCTCTAATAATCAATTTTAAAAATATTCTGGAGGGCTACACACATGCTCCAGAAAAGTTTAAAAAGATAAAAATGGGGGAGTTAAGTGACCACAGATTGTTGAAATATATATTGTCATAAAATATATATCGCCATTCGTACTCTGTTTGGTTTCCAGTAACTGTTTCTTTTGTCATGTCACTTGTCCCGGGGTCACCCCCTGTTTCAGCCTCCCACCACCACCCACCCACCCACCCCACCACCAACCCACCCCGGCCTCACACCCGATTACATGATTATACATTCAGTTATCTACGAATTACGGTATCCAAACATTTTCACTTCTCTATATGATGATAAGTCAAGCAGCAAACTTTTGCCATACACAGTCTGCAGTAACTATTACTGTATAGAACACTTTTCTTTAGCATGTTGTGACGTTTTGATGACGTGACGTTACGTCATGACATGTGTAACGATAACTCCTATGGGGTTAGTGCATATGGGGGTCTTTCACACTATAAATGTTGATACTTCTTTGTTACATTCAATTCTGAATGGTGATCAATCATAATGGATACCAAAGAGTCACAGTTTTATAACTGTCTATTTTTTTCACCGAAAACGAGAAATATGCTTCTGTACATGTAGATTCCCTTTATGTCCATAAAGGGACTTTAGAGGCTCATGGGAGAGGAATCTTTTTTTAAAAAAAAAGGTGATATCGCTAAATAAAGAAGAAGAAGAAGAAGAAGAAGAAGAAATTTCACGAATTTGTTCTGTATCATTCCGTAATATTTCTTCTGGTGAATTTGTAATTATTTGCCAAAAGACACTTTTTTTTTTTAGAATAAGCACATTTCTCTTGCTTGTATGATCATAAAATGTAAGTATTCGAAATACAATCGTAATTTGAATAGTAGCCATTACCAAGAAACGTATATCAAATAACCTGAAAAAAAAACAGGATGTGCCTTCAGGTACTGTTTCGTATAAAGAGGAACTAGTGACATTTCAAATTTTAATTAACATTCAATGAACAGAAAACAGAGAAAACTCAGAAATAATAAAGCGATTTTGATATTGCAATCTGTGACATCAGCATTACAAGAAAAACAGATTTTTTTTCTTTCTGTTCGAGTAAATTAACTTTTATTGCAAGTAGACCGCTCCCCACCGTCACGCGATTTGTGTATTGTTCAGGAGACAGCAAAAAGCAATTAGTAAGCTTGTGATATGGATATGTCCCTTGAAGGTTATTCGGGCATGGCCCAAAATATGCAAGAAAAGATCACTAATGATCATTCCTGTTCACACCTTTGAGCGATGATCATTCGAACGCCACCCACCCTCAAGAGGAATTCACTCTCAACAATGTCGGGCAGACTTCCAGTAAAAGGGACTTTTTGAAACGTTTTAACAATTTGGCGCTCTCAAAGTTGGCGGGTATGCCCACTATATAGGGTCAGAGTAAATATATTAATAGCCTATACGCGTTGGAATCGTGGATAATTAATAACTCATTTATTGGTCACTGTTTTCGATTAATTGATATTGTACTTTATAGTTTTATAAAGGTCAGTAAATGATCAACGAAAAAAAAAACATGGACAAATGTAAGAACAAATTAGAATTTTTTTTTACCCAGTTATCTTAACGTAGTCTTGTTAATTCTACAACTGAGGGTGACATGTCCGGTCTATAAATGAATAAAGAAAACAAAGGAAAACTGACCGTGAAATTATTAACAAACATAGAAATCGAAAATGACATTTTCCCCGAAAAAACGAAAAAACAAGGAGATTTGAATCAATGACCTTATAGGACCGTACGTATATCCTGTATGCCTAACACTCGAGTTGTCAAACCTTGCCAGTCAAAAGTCACAGTTCGCTTCATATCTGCGTTTCCGGGGGTCATTCATTTTCTTTTCTAAAACATTATTAAAACATAATTGGATCGCCTATCAAGTAAGTGCTGGATAGGTCAGTGGTATAGAGCCATGAAGCTCCAACCATTTCCACGGTAGAGTGCATGGAGGACTATAGCTTTCCTGTGGTCACTGATTCGAAACTCGTACTAGTTTCTCTTTTCAAATTCATAATTCATTTTGCTATCGTTTTAAATGAATTATTCAACCACCCGCCGACGCACGGCTCAAGCAACGTGTACTTCAAACACTGTTTGAACCTTATTGATTGTCACCACCACGCCCTTAACCTTACTTTGGTAATACCGAGTTCAACCTGGCGGGTTCATCGTATAACTAGGTAGTGTGACCAAGGCATAACTGAACTAGTAGTCTTCGTAATAAAATCATCACCTCTCTCTCTCTCTCCACCTCTCTCTCGATTTTCTGAGAGAGGTTCATGTTCATCTTGCCATCAACCCTGCTTCCATCCCAGATGAAAGAAACAAGAGATGACGAAAGGGAGAAGTCACAGAACAAATGATAAAGAATACGATAAAGTCATAATAAACGTTGCTGACCGCTATGATAATTTATGACTTGTTTACCTAATCGTTTAGGTCAACTTGTTGATCATTCACGAATATGATAGGGCCAAAGGTCATTGGAAACAACACCGCTGACCACCATATACTGACCATCTCGTATTAAGTACAGTCACCTCCTGAAAACATCTATATTTATATGTACGGTATGATGGTTTGTTTATCAGGAGAAAGAAAAATTATATCGGGTGGACGTGACCAGACTGTACCTGTCAACAGCCTAAAATCTGATGTTGACAACCTCTAAACTTGTTACAGTCGTTTGTAGATAAGACCTTAAACTAACAATGGTTTCTTTAAAAGATTTGAAAATAAAAAAAACAGTGTGAACATGTAGGCAACTAATAAATAATCCTGATGATCTTGAAGGTCAATTTGAAGATGTATTGCGATGAAGGGATTGTAATTGTTGGTGAAGATATTGCTATAAATTTCTTTCACTGTTACTCCTTTCTGGAATAATTAGGCAATGTATGACAGGGGACCGTAGTTTCCTCCGTCATAGAAATGGTTCAATTGTGAAATAGAGGGCGTGAATTAGTATTGATTTGCCATATATAGTGCAATCACATGTATAGGCCTACATGTATGCGTGTATGTATTTTAGATCCTCCTGCAAGCAAGAACTCGCGAAGAAGCCATCAATGGCTTATCAAAGCCGCAAGCTGACCGAAGTCAGTCTCTTAGATTCATTTTTTAACGTCCATGATTATGAGTTGTCAATTGTCAACAACTCTGTTAAAATGGGCGACGTACATTAATCTTGGGGTGACTCGAACTCGGGACCAGTATGATTGAAAGACACTGGCGTTAACCACTGAGCTAACACTCCCTGCACATTAAGTGCATGTAATGTTTCGGTACATTTTCTGTCTTTTCAAGCATGTTATACGTATGGAAAGGTTCTCACCACAACCTTGTTTAGTTGATTTTACCGAATAGGCCAATTGTTAATGTTAAAGATCATTATTGCATAAATTTAGGGGCATCAATTTCAATTGACTAGGGGGAGGGGTCAACTGAAAAGTGAGGGGGGGAGGGAGGCACATAAATGACTGAACATTGATAACACTGAAGGAGGCGAGCGCCAGCTTTTTTTTCGGGTGGTTTCCAGGGGCAAAGCCATGTGGAGAGGGGGGGGGGGGCGGACTCACATCTAGAAATCTTCAAGTTTGCTTCTGTTTTGTCATTACATAATTTATATCAGTCATAAATATGTTTTAACAAAAGTCGCATCCGACAAGTGATTTGACTTAAATTACGAAAGACTTATCTATTTCAACATCCGGGTGTTAATTAATCCCTTTATCGTGATTAATAAAATTGAAACTAAAACGGAAACATTCTGAAACTTTGTACACAAGAACAAAATCATCTTGTTATACAAATGTCTACAACATTCACACATATGGTATCATTAGTACATTAACAAGGCACTGTTGGCTACATTCACTGGGCACACTGGGAACGGCACTGGGCACATTCACTTTATCGGTAACACAAAAAAGCTGTAAAATAAATGTATTTTAGGAACATTGAAAACATTATGTATCATCCAAATGTTACATAGTGAAGCTGTGATGTACGTCTATACTAGGGCCTTCTTCAAGAAATTTGTAGTAAGCAGCCATTTCCTAAAAGGGTCCATCATGACACTATCAGAGCCGAAATATACGGCTCTGGACACTATATAAGAGGAGCGCCACCATCAGTTGGCGCTTAGCGTAGCAAGAAATGATTTGCCTCCCCGATTGCAGGAAATGGCACTTCCCAGGCCTTGTAAGTTGCATCTAAACATTCCTTATATTGAGATCTCATGTTTTAGAAATTTACACTTCTAAAAACACAAATAGGTCAATTAAACACATTTTATTCGGTAAAATCACTTTGTAGGTGAAAACTAGGACTTCATGATATTTTATAAAGCTCCGTTTTATTCATTGTTTTACAACATGTAATCGAAGGTATGAAAGCACGCTAGGGCATTCTAATGGTAGCCGTAGCTATTTATAATGTTGAGGGAAGTCCATATGGGGAATCTAGGTGTAAATTAATTGCTAGGTTTTTGTTATCATTATTTGTTTTACATGTCAAAGAGGGACCTACCGGGGGTCAAATGAGCTGAGTGGGTGGCCGTATAGGGGATTGTACCTCAGTATTCTTATTTAAAACACTGTGGCACTGATATAAGGGCTAACAATGAAACTATATATAAAAAATATAGACGTAATAAATATATTTTTGAACCGTAGTTTCACATTAGACTGCTACACTGTTCACGCAGGTTAAAACGTATATAGGAGCTCTCTATACGTTTATTGTTATTCTAAACGCACGGTCACAGCACCCGCGATCGTGCATATAATACGTAATGAGCGGTTTAACTAAACCTTGTGTTCTTTTGCAACACCATTCCTACAATACGTGCCTAGAATCTTGAGGTTGCAAACTACTGACTAATGAAATCAAAAGAAATGATATGAAAATTTCGCTGAAACTAACTGAAATAGCTCACACTATCTAGGTGTTCACAATATCGTAGGACTACTTTCATTTAGGAAGTGGGTATCTCAGGGGACAGCTGCACCTGCCCCCCTCCCCTGCCCCAGTGTACGACTCTGAACTTGGCTTCAGTTAATTTAATCACAAATAAAATATTTTGTGAACATATGTACATAACTACTAAACTAGAACTTGAGGTATAATGAGTAACATAGTTATAACAACAACATGGCTAGCAGCTTAGCACCATACAGATATGTAAATGTCTTAAAACTCTTAAAAACACTTAAAAAGGTATCATGAGTGACATTGCTAACCAAACTGAGTGCACAATATAATTTACATATTGTATTTAGTATTTACATATACTATAAAATATAAAAAAAATGATATACTGGAAAGGAGTTTAGAGAATGATGCGGGCTTTCATTATCTGGTGGCTTAGCAGATAGCCTCAGGCGGCGTATGGGCACGGTTCCTCATTTAATTTACACTATAAATGAAACCAGGTTTCTTATTTCAACCCACTTGAAAAGTTTTACTTTCATCGGGGCGTTGAGTAAATGTGAATAAAAACAACAATATACTAATCTCACGTAGTACAATATTTGAGCTCCTTTTATGAGACAGTCACTAAACCTGGGGGAGGGGGGGGGTGATATTTGATATTGTGTCCCCCATCCTTCAGAAAGCGGGGGACTTCTTCCCTTCCCCTGCCCCTCCCCCATGATTCACGCCACTGCATAAATTGTTTTCATAATCAGCTAACAAAGTATCGGTTTTACTCAGTTACTTCATATAAAAAACACCACAGATTTGAAATATCGCAATATTTACCATTGACGAGAGTGAAATATATTGGTAACGTGCGATGTTTATACATGAGGCATGAGGCTATGCCAATCTTTTTCAGTGATAGGCCTATATGCGGAGGCGTCGACTGCAGGTCTGGCCCCTTGGACAATTAGGTCCAAGTGCCCCCCTTTTGTGACTTGACGTTTTTTCATGAAAATGTGAACAGGTTATTCTGTATCCCATATTTTTCGGGGAAGTAAACCCCCTAACCCTTCTGTAATTAAACAGTGCCCTTTCGTGGGAAAATTAAAGTAAAATTTTATACTACAATGTTCTTCAAAACCAGCCAAGTGCTGGAATTTGTGGTACGGGATGCACATAGAATACGTTAATTTACCTCCCCCACCCCACCCAAGAAAAGTCATATTTCCGCCTGCCACGTTTATGCCCCTTTCTCCTGCGATTATCGTAAACCTCTTTGCTATTGTGTCGTCCCTGGTCTGTATGTAGAGCTTAATAGTTCCAGCGGTTCATGAAGCTAGCCAGGAATATAGGTCACTAATAGTACTTTCTATCCCGTTCTAGCCACTACACCCTCTGTACCATTTTCCAAATTTCTTCTGTAAAATTTTCCAGTCACTTTCCCAGTGTTTCTACTCTACTTATACGATGTTTTACACATTATTTTGATGTTTATAAGTTGGACATTTATTACGCATGCTGTTTGATCTTTCAGGTCGATCTCAACCACGCCCCCATACCTCCCCCCCCCCTTTTTTTTTGTACTGTACTGTGATATCTAGGGTTACAGAGACGATACAGTTCCATCGGACATTGTGCAAGGATTATAATAAGCAATATCACACTTTATGGTGTCAAGAGAACTTGTTTTAATATGACAAGAATCATCGAGTTGGAAGAACAAAGCATGGCGCTATTTCGATATACCCGCTGTCTTAGGCAGATGAACGATTTCTCTGTCTATTGACATATTACAGAGCGTCTTTATCAATACGCCCGTCCTTCACGAAAAGTGCCGAAAATGCAACCGTGTACAACTTTTTTTTCTTTGTTTTGCGATTTCATGAAACAGGACTTTCGTTTGTGCACAAATAGAAGAACACGAGTGTTGCGAAAAATGGAGAAAATTAGGCATTCAAGAGCAGCGCATGAAATTCCTTCACTTTCGGTGAGTAAAGAGGCCTAAGTTAGCAAGTGGTCAAAACATTTTGAGCGCTCGTTGCTAACTAAAACAATCTAGATGGTCACGGTCGAAGTGCGGATACTGGAATATGCAATGAATGGCCAACATGTTAGCTAAGGTTATCCGTTATTACCCCATGTAGGACTTCTACAAGGCTATAGAGACCACCTTAGTACCCTAACGATTTAGTGTGTGCGTCAATGGGTATACATTACCATATTTATTGTATTTTTATATTTGCTGTAGTTCCAATGTCCCAATTGAACCATCGTACTCATAAGAAGCTATAAGCAGGTAATGGTAGCCGATTTGTCATATTTTTCAATATAGCTATTTCATGTGCAGGGATGTGCTCACACTGGGCGGCTGCGCCCAGCAGTTCTGAATGCCGCCCAGCACAAACAGTATTTTAAACATTTCCGCCCGACACTTTTTTGATGATAATTTAACAAATTTTACCAT
>KN883129.1:76492-91043 GCA_000934455.1 Apostichopus parvimensis | reverse complement strand
GTTTCATTAGAGGAAACTATAGTTACTTCAGTGGGCACACAGCATTATCTCTTCCTTCGGAAAGTTTCTGGAAGACCGTGTGCGTAAATATATGGTGTGGTACATCCTGTTTTTCTGTATAAATACGGTACAGTGTGTGACTACACTGAATTGATAAAAAGTGTTGGCTCTAAAGGGAATATCTTTGGATCCCCTTACGCTCACAATACTATAAGAATACAATTTTTTTCATCGTATAGCCATTACCTTCATGTCAGATTTTATGCAGAATTAAAAATGAACTGCATGCCCTCATCAGCAAATATCCTTTGGGAATTTACACGTATCTATGTTGTGTATTTATTGAATTACTCCCAAACCAAATTCGTGGTTTCTTTTTCTTTTTCTTTCTTTTTTGCCGAGAGGTACTACTTTTGAAATTGCTATATTAAATATCGTGTTCAACTATAACGGGTAAAAATCGGCAGATTCATAACTGCGAAGCGCTAGGTTCTCCTTTACCGCGTTTGCAATGGTGTCACTATGGGCAGGTTTGCGTAACATCGGGTATACACATGTTATACAATCGGCTGTAATGGTATGCATGCCACCCACGTGTCTGCGCGCAGTTGCAATGCGTTTGCTTCTTCTACATTATAAACGGAATCTTTATTTACATGTGATCGAATTTGAAATGTTGATGGTTGTAACTACTTGTCGATAATACACCTCTCCTCACACCTCACTCGCCTTTCATCTTTCCCAAGGATTACCTTCCATCCTCTTACCTCCCTCCCACCATTACCCACCATTACCCACCATTACCCACAACTCCCCTTCCTCCCCTCCCTCTCCCTTCCCCTTCCTTCGATTGAATACTGGTTGCACGAGAACCTATCGGAGGTAATGGGGAACGTGAATTTGGAAGTCGTAACATGAATTGATCAAGTAGGGCCTACGCGAGTGCGTAAGATTATGAAGATATATAAACGGCAGCGCAGATTGGCAACTGCTGTAATTCGCCCGAGACTGACGGGTCAGCTTGATCTCAATTGTTCCCCAATTTACAGCACACCTAGTATTTACACAGTGTACCATAAAATATTAAACTTGAGTACTTCACTCATTTGTGTTGTACAAGTATCGCGTCTCCCATGCAAATCGTCCATACTACTTTTTACATGTCTTTATTATGTGTATGTAGTTACTAGGGTGGGTGGCTGTTCTATGATATTTCAATAGCGTGATATTCCAAAAGCAGGTTGTCAACAGAATTTTCCCATGAGCTTTTTAAAAGTAATAGAAAATTAAAATGATAAGGCTAGAAATATCACAGTTTATGACATATATATATAAGCAACCAAATCCGTCTGTTACCTGGTAACCAGCCGCAGCTTATGAACGCACTGAAGAGAGTGAACTAAAGAGTTGGCTAAAGAATAAAAAAACTACTTAATTAATTGATCATTCCTTCGCAAATAAGCAGCGGTAACCCGGCGAACTTGGCAGACGGTAACTTTCATATCATCACCTCATGTAGCCTAGTTTTGGCGCGAAATTGTCCTTGGAAAGTGTAATGTCCATGAAAAAAGACGACCCGACCAGGAGCCTAGGTATAGATTCCTAGACGATGGAGATATAATATCAAATTCTCTAGCACCTGCTCCAGCGAGGACCAGTCTTATGAATTTTACGTCAATCTTTATTTTTAATGGTAGACTACACACAAAAATATTAATTTAAATTTCTTCATAAAACTATAAAAGTAGCTTTAGCATGGAAGTTTTGGTAAATACTAAACAAGATAATCCAATAAGAATATGGTTCATCAGGATGACTAATAAATTTGTATTCCAAATCATGAAGAAAGAACAAAACCAAAAAAAAAACAAAGAAAAAAATCAATTTTGTCTTTCATTAATTTTCGACCTACATGTGCCTTTTGGCGCGTCATTTACATTAGGAATGGCATTTAGAATAAGCAATACGGATTTTTTTTTGTGGGTGACATCGTTATTAGAACTGCCTATACTAATTAATTTATAATAACTAAAAACGATCATTTTGGTGACAAAAAATAGACAGAGAGCTGTCTTAGTTTGATCTTAGTTGCCAACTAAAATATGCCATCCAAAAATTGGTGGGTTTGGTAGAAATTCCATGGAAACTGACGACGAAACAACCAAAGATATTTTAACGACTTCATCCTTCAATTCAAAATGGTGAATTTTTACACTCCTTGACTGTGTCTATAGGGTGATCACTCTTTTGCGGGTTGAATTCAATCTTAACATCTTAACATTTCAATCTTAACAAAGAGTGACTTTATGCAAACTTAGCTCTAAACCAGAGAAATTTGGAGAACTTCACTCATAATAGGAAGCAGTAGACTTCACTCCTCTGATGCTTGGAATATACGAGTGCATATTTTTTTCCATCACAAATTGCTTGCAAATAGGTATCCATACTCCTCTGCCCCCTTTGTATTGGTACTTATTATGAATTGCTATCCAGAAACTCCTCCAGTTCGAACATGCACCCCTCCCCCACCTCACCCACTCCCCAACCCTCTCCGGGCTACCCACCTTCACTGTAGATAGGAACGTCATTGTAGATAATACACCTTATGTAAGCCACGACTTATCACTTTTAACACTAAAAGAAAATTCATTATCATTCTTGACCTAGCATGATTACCATGGCATTTTGATGCCATCTGGATTTAGGATTGTATTTTGTTTTTATTAACAAAACTAATTTTAATCTACACTCACATGAATTCTAATGAATGTTAATGTTACAATAATGTTTCTATAAATAATCAATGCATCAAAATTTAACCAAACACTCGACAATACTATCGATCCATGACTGTTTGGTTATTCCATGTGATTACCGAAAACGCATTCCGAATCGATAAAGATGCCCGAATCCCCCCCCCCCCCCCCCCCCCTTAAGAGAGAACCATTGCATTTCCGTCATTTGCCTCGTGGGAAATGTTTGAAGAACAGAGGCGAGCCACGCAGGCCAACGATGCGCACGGGTGTGTCCATACTGCACATTATACGTGACATGCATGGAAGTGTGTCGGTTCACTTAGTAGCCTCTTAACCATGAGGTGGAACGAAAAAGGAGGGAAGAAAAAGGAGAAAGCGAGAAGACAAAATGTTTGGGGCATCGTTGCGATGTTTGGTTTGGAAAATAGAAACGAGAAGGCAAGCTTTTGCCTGAAATTCCTTAAGCTCAAGTGATATCAGCTAGCGATGTCTTGTTAAGGGGTTGACATTTAAGTTATATACATATAGGTAAGATATCAGGGGCATGCATTAGTGAAATCGCAAGAAGAGTATAAAAAAGGGTAAGACAATCTAGAGACAGAAAATCTTGAAAACTCTTTAAGGAACGTTGTCATTTGAGAAGTGATTTAGTATATTTTTTGGGAAATCGATATCGGGGTAAAAATAATTCATTTTTCTCTTTTTTTTTCTTTTTTTTTTCTTTTTGGAATTAAAATATGACTTACAGTGAATTTTTTTATGATTCTTAAATTAATGAGAAAAGAATACGGAAATCAATCATTTGTCATGTAAGCGTCAAATAAGCATGTAATACTATACATTTATAAATGCAAATCTATCGTGAACAGATTTAAAAAAATGAACACATGAAGAATGTAAAATTTTATACGGAATGTAACAATTTGGTTTTTAATCTTCGTTGTTGGTAACAGTTTATTCCTGTACATACAGTCTCGTTCAATTCTTTGTATTTTCATGCAATCGTTTCAAGGCGTATAAATGATGTAGTAAAAGTAACCGAGCAGTCCGCTCAAGCTAAATTAGTTCCGAATATATACTGGTCTTGTGGTCGCCCCACCCTCCTCCCCCTTTCCAACTTCGTCAGCAGTAACACAGTTGGGGAAGAGATAATGGGGGGGGGGGATGAGTGGAGGTGGTTGGATATTCCTTAACCAACATACATTACGTCTTGTTGTTTCATTCTCACATTCTATGTCAAAGTCAAGAAAGCGAAAAAATACCGGGAAAAACTTGTCACAATCTCCATAAAGTATCTACGGAGCGTTTGGGTGGATTGTGCTGGAGGGTGTGTGTGTGTGTGGGGGGGGGGGGGTTAGTGGTAAGTGTGTGAAAAGTGGGTATTTTCCATATCAGATATACACAAGATAGTGTCCCGGATGTTTCCCTTGTTCTTCCTCTGTTTGCTAGTAACACGGAATTTCCCACTTCCTAATTGGAAATAGTTAAAGGTAACGCCACTAAGTGCTTTCAACGTTTTGTTGTGTGTGTGTGTGTGTTGTTGTTTTTTGCTTATATTTTAACTGGTTTTGAGAGTTTGTCCAGAAATCTCTCTCATGTTGATTTAATTTAAGCGTCTAGCTTGTCAAAGCAAATTTATACGAGTATTTGCTTTTCACATTAGGAAAACGGATTTTGGTTGGAAGAAAATATTGTGTGAGATCATTTCGTGTTTTCAAATAATCTAAGTAAACACATAAGTTATCACAACAACAATAAAACAAGGTCGAAGATAGATCTAGTTTCAGCTTTAGTCAAGATACTGTAATAACAAAAATTGGTGGTTTTGATTGAAGTTCCTGCGGATGGGTACCTTTCTTCGTGATTTTATGTAGTTTTATTTTATTGATGTTCAAAATATAAATATGATAGACTGATAGCATGGTATACCTTTATATGAACGTGTCAGTCTAAAAAATGAAAATTGTTCACCACTTACAACTAACTAATTCTAATAATAATAATAACAATAATACTATCAAGTGTTTAGTCGTTGATTACCAGCCGTTTACATCTTCGTGCTAATTGAGCAACGTTGCGTAACTTGATAGAAACAAATAAAGTCAAGTTGGTGTTCGAGGTACACCACCTATACGGCTGTATCCAATTTAGGAATCACTGCATCAAACATATGCTTTTAAGCATTAAGTGGTGGGTACGATATCTTACGAGTCACAGAGCATTTGCTCGGGGACTGTTGGCAACCCGCGGGTCCAACTTTGCTCAAAAGTGTTATCAGCTGTAATAAGTGTCGGTTTCTTTCGGCCATTATTCTCTTCCAGTCCTTAACTGGATCTTATGCCATATATACGCTACCTGAACATCTTTTAATAAGGTACCTCTTTCTGAGCCTCCATATTTCTGTTTATGTTATGAGGAGCCATTTTTTTTAACTTTGTGAAAAGAGCGATTTAACACATATTTAGGTTTTAATATCTATTGTGTAAGCATTTCACTCCATAAGTATTACCAAAATTTGAAATGTTTGAAATATCGGAGAAGGGAACGCCCATTAAATCCAATTATTCCATCTATACATAGTTTCATCGTCCCGTTTCAATCTTCTCTCGAGCAAGATGGCGTTTTGCACACGGGTCGCAACCTGAACTGTCAAAGCGAACTATTCATGTCGTTGTTTTGTTTCTATACATCACGTTTACGATGCGTGATACTACCAATCAATGTGATTGATGAACGATCACGAGTCTCATTTGTGACATATTGTCAATACCAGGTGGCATATTCATGTCACATGTGACAACATTTTAATGCCGATCGTATTACTTAGAGAGGTTATCAAATGGCTCATAGACTTGACTGAACCAATAAATGTTTGTTTAGTTAGGGGTACATTAATGTGCAATACCGTATGGATACATTCCATTGGAGTAGCACATCCGAAATGACGTCACTGGAGACACAAACCTTATTGACTCATTGTTGGATATATGCATCAGTTTATATTACACTTATATAAATCTTATCGCAATAAATTTCTATGGAAAAGAGCAAGTTTTCGGCTAGAACGGGATTCTAATTCACAATGCAGTGACGTAAGGGTTACGTCACAACTATGACGTAATCAGGCCGAGATTATTTCCCTTCCTGTATAACCTTCTTTAAATCTAACCCCCTTACATCCCCTCAATACACACATCCAGTGTCTACACATCGAAATGTACTAAGTATATATACACTATACTTATCATCAAAATGTAAAGAACACCTTTCAAGATCGTTCTATTTTCCCTTTTATCTTTATATTTTTTTTCAAATTTTATCTTCATGGATTCATTTTTAATCGGTTAAGACAGATGGGTAGTATACAGAAGTACACGCATGGGATGTCGCGTCTATCTTCGAAAGAATCTAAAATAATAATCTTAACCTCGCTATGTTCTCGAGCATGTTTTGTTTTAGCTTAGACATTTCTTTCTTTCTCTCTTCAGTTCTTTTCTTCCTCGTCGAAATACAGAATTGTTCGCGTATAATTTTAACAGCTAACAGCATCCTGTATGTGATGAATAGATAAGCTAAGGCTTGTTTTCGTTGCGTCTGTGGCACTGTCTGTAATTTCACATTGTTTCAAAACAAACAGACATGAATTTATTCTATCAATCCAACAAGCGAGGTTTGGTAAACAATCAATATTATCTGTCTAATAAAATAAAGTGAGAATGTTTGCACTGCCACCACCCCACCATAGGTAAAAATATCGGCAAGTTACAAGATAGCATTTGTATTAAAAATCAACATTTTACTTTTCAATGACAGTATATCAGATATAATATCAACAGTTCATACGATTCAAATTGCAGAATAGCCCTATATCAGAACTAACATGAACTAGTCACAAATAAATATCCGAATGTCCAAAAATAAATACAAAACTTTAATTCCCTTCGCATTGAGTTTTGACATCCATGAGCGATGCTATTTGTTTTACAATTTCAAAATTTAACTTAAAACTTTACGAAAATGTTACAATTTAATATTGGCGTTTCACGGTTTATGTTGACATGTTACTAGTCGCATATTGACATGACAACTAACTTAGAAACCTTTACATAGCCATGACTGTCCTTACGGTATCCCTTAAGTCACATGTACGCATAATTTTCCATTATAAATTTGTCGAAACTTAAATAAATGACAGCTATAGCAAATGGTAAATCAGCCGTATTCTAATCTGACGTCACAATTTGTGTACAGTAGCTTTGTATACCTTACTGTTGGCGCTAAAATGGTATACCGACTAAGCCGTTCTCTGTGATTCGTTCTCACAGTCACTTCATCACTCAATCAAATATTTGTCGCCACTTGATGAAAATAGTTAGCCGATGGTGCACAAGCCCCACGTCGAAATTAACGTTGTTTTTTGGCAAGTTATTGCTTTAGCAACCTATATGGATCGCTGTTGATTCTACAAAAGAGCAAAAGCCCCTGGATAACTGAATAATTGCAATGAAGTTTAACAACCAAAATTCCGAATAATGTTATCTACACATTTGACTTACATGAATTGGGGCCACTTTAATCAACTGCCTGATGTGAGTAGGCTACGGGTATATCCTCGGCGCCGAAGGAAGGTTTGCACAAAATTGTGACGTAAGAGAAAGACAGATGGATAGTTTACTTACATTGTGTCGCCAACCATCACAAACACACGCAAACTAAATATATGCATTGTTCGTGCATTGCATTTAGTGTTATAACAGACCGAATGAAATTTCGTTATACATTTTTCAAACAAACACATCCTACCATAGGCCTATAGCATGTGTCAAACTCGATATAGAAAGCCTAGTCTATATACTTAACACATATGTAGTGACAGATTTTTTGATGGAGAGAGACAATTCTAAAATACTACCAAACTTAGCAAGGCACGGCAAACATCGGTGAAATTTAAAGAAGCACGCGCGCGAAGCGTGCTCAGAAAATTGTCCATATGAAGCGTATCTTGTTATTACAAGATTTAAAGTTATATCTAGCGATTTCAGAAGGGTGGGGTGGGGTTGGGGTGGGGGTGGCTCTTTAGATTCGCTATGTACGTATAGGACGGAAGATACTTTGTTTAACCTGGTCAATGGCTAAAATCACCTGCTAATCTAACGGTCGGATTAAGAGCAAATTGTGAACACTAATCACGTGAGTAGATTTGGTATAAGAAAGGGAAACTTGGTGACCATTATTGTGTTTATGTTATAGTTTCTCATACTGCAGCATGAACTGCTCCTTTAAGATGAACGCCCACACATGAAAGAAAATCAAGCTTGTATGCTCGGCTTTTGATGGCCTTCCTGTTAAAAAAATTCTATGAAATGGGATCCCCTGATAAATACAGCATATGGAGAACACATCCATTAGCAAAACCTAAATGAAATAGCAAACAGACGCAAAGAAAATTTGAGTCTCATCCTTTCACCTTGAACTGTTTGCTCTCGGCTCTTTTATTTCTTAGCCATGCAGTTTTCATCTCCGAGGGATGTAATTGTAGCTTATCTAATGTTAAGGGGGTGTTCAATCTATCCTTATGTTCCTTATCTGGGGCGTGTCCAGGGACGAGGGGGCGGGGGGCGGGGGAGATGTCCGGATCCTTTATACTGAAAACAAAAACAAAACCCACGTTTTAACATTAAAGTTGCAGCTGTCGAACTTATATTTGCCTTAAAACAAGTTACATATATAGTGTGCAAAAATTAGCACGGTCAATGCGGAAGCGTTCCTTACTTTTTACCGATATGCATCGCTATATTTTGGTAGTTATTTTAGTATTTTACCAGGATACTATTTTGTCTACTTCCCTGTCCCGAATAATCCTGGATCCGTCACTGCCTTATATGTCTCAAGAGTGGTTCTAGTTTCCTGGCTTTGAAGACGGAACTACACGTAAAAAAAAGGGGGGGGGGGGAATAGAAGCCATTCAAAGATTCAGTTTCTGAAATGTCATATGTTACCTTGGTGCGATCTACTTCAATACGCGTAAACATGATGCTCGTGAGCAGGTTACTGATGACAGAAAGGTTAGTATCGAAGCGTAGTTATATACAGTTCAAAGGAAATAGAGAAAAAATACGATCTTCGATTTAAATTTTCATTTGATCAACCTTTACTCTTACTTGAAAAACTTTTGTACCATCGTTAAAACTATTTATTCCACGAGGCGATATATGTCGACGTTTATACTAGTCCATATACGTTAAGTCTAAAGTCAGATTTATTTCATGTGACACAACTTTGTGTTCTTGACATATTTATTTCTGTTGGTAAAACAAACTTTTTAATTAAGAACGAATTCATGGACATACAGCCGTATCAGTTATTTGTTTTCAGATACACAGTATAACGCATTAGATCGTTCACCAAACTTTTTCACCAATATCATGTATAGTATAGTATCTATTCCCTTTCGAAGGGACTCGTGATACCACCGATGACGTCACAGCATCGCGGTTACACGGTCACCGTTCACGGTCAC
This sequence comes from Apostichopus parvimensis, assembly GCA_000934455.1. NCBI lineage: Eukaryota > Metazoa > Echinodermata > Holothuroidea > Aspidochirotida > Stichopodidae > Apostichopus > Apostichopus parvimensis. Next base: position 81,767 of record KN883129.1, on the reverse strand, counting down.
AGTATACACAGAGTACTGGGGTTGAGATTGAGAAGTTAATTTGTTTGGTTTTCGTGCACAGGTTCTATCTTGGGTGATTTTTTTTTTACTCTTTATTAAGAACTATCGATACCAGACGTAAAATTTGACTCATATATTCTCTGTCCTATATAAATACTTAACATCAGTTTTATGCAAAGTTATATACACAAGGACAAAAGCAACGCGATCTTTTCACGATGACGTCATCATTTCTTTCGGTCACGTTTTCCAGTGACATACAGTATAGTATTTCCTCCACTGGGATTCACTTGATTGATAAAGGAAAAATTAATGTTCCATTATGACAGGAAACGGAATGGATTTTAATGTCATTTAATATTTTTCGTCCGGCAATTATTTTAATATTTGCTTTTTTCCTTTTCTTTAAGTCTGATTGTTTTGTTTTGTTTTTTATTGTTTTTGTCATTATTTTTTATCGTGTTGTTGATGACATCATGTAGTGAAGATAGGGGGAAATGAAATATAGGGAGAGGAATGAAAGAATGAAAGGTGATTTATAATGTTCCACAGAGAAAGTTCACGTGAGGAAAGTATGTATAGCAATGGTACAAGTCTCAATGGACTCGTGATACCTCACGTGACGAAACATCATCATGATCATAATGGTTACATACGGAGAACCAAACGTTCCATAAAACATTTATGGAACGTTTGGCTCTCCGTAGTTACTCTCTTAATGTAAGGAGACTGGGGTTAAAGGTAGATCAAGTTACCCAGGCCCCTTACTGGGGTTGAGGGTATAGATCAAGTTACCCATGCAGGTTCTATCTTTGACCACGTATTTGTATTATTGAAGAAACTGAACTCTAGGATGTATTGTCTGCGTATGATGAACAGATTCAATGTTAATTACAATATTGCTATACAGGACCTATGATAACTTAATTACATCATTCTAGGCAGCTATTATTATAATTCCATTTTACAGATGGGGTGTCATTTGAATTTGTTTCATAGAGGAATTGTTATAGCATGATATATTCAGTCTGTTTCATATACGTGAGTCTATGCTAGCATTAATGTTAGGAAAGGACGCCATGCGAAGTATAGAGAGGAAAAAAAACTTCAAAAAGAGGGAAGAATCTACGGGATAAAGTGACGTCTGCGTACGGTGAGGTGGCGTCAGAGGCAATTAAATGGAAGATCAAAAACCAAGGCATTGATGGATTCCTTACGTAAGGCCTTCTATCTATCTCGGAGGACAAATTTAGATGTGACAAAACGCTAACTTTACCCAAATTAGGGACAAAATTTCCCCATCATAGCAGTTTCTACAGTATTATATTTCTCTCGGAGGGTAACACTCAATTCCAATGGAATAACTAAGGTGACTGTTGTACCAGTTACGCGAATCCTGTTTGTATCGAGAAAAATAGAAAGAAACCAAAAATGGAAGAAAAAAACGAAAATCACCTAGTAAAGTATTGAAAGGGAAATTCTTGACTATCTGTTTATAAAGTCAATATAAAAATTGAACAACTGGATAAACATGAAAGCAGGTATATGATGTCGCTTGATTTAACTGCAGTGTAACGATATACGTACATGTGATGCATATACCATATAGAAACAGGGCAAGATTCAAAACATGAATTATTCATGTGACATGCGTATAACAATCTGGCTTCGTAGAACACAAAGGCACTATAGCTTCCCATGATGGTAATTGCCATCAGGTACCGCGGAAAAACCTGCATGACCTCTAAAAAGGTAGCCGAACATATACCTTTTAAGGAAAAACAGCATTTCTGTCTGCAGTGTTGGCTGATGGGGAGGGCGGGGGGGGGGGGGGGGGTGGCAACCAGGGGTAGGCATATTCGTTTTTAAAGTTGGTTACGTCACTGACCTTGCGCAAATAACTCAAAGTGATCACATTTTCCTTTAGTACATAGCTTCACGAATTAACTCCATGTTCCGAGAGGAACTTCGTACCATGCACATGTCTTTGTCTATCTGTACAGTCCTACATTCCCCGTGTACGTACATCATAAGATCTGAGGATAGAGACTGGCCTCAATCGAACATATATTTCAAAACTCACATCAGATAAACTTTCAACATCCCAATATAGCATTTGATGCAAAAATGAGTAACTATGCGAATAGTTCATGAATATGAAAGTATATACATGCTGTTAGTATATTGACTGGTCTCGGTCGAACTTATAATTCAAAACTGATATGACTTACTTCAGAAAAAATACTAGTATCTTGAACCTCCCTGCAATATAGCATTCGATGCAACAAGACAAAAAAAAAACACATAACATGGATTCCAACTGCGCATGCCCGTGACATAGTACCAAGTGAGGTCAAGTGACACAAACACAGCCAGTGACTTTTCAAAGTAACTATGCGAATAGTTCATTAATGTTAAAGTGTAACCACATGGGGTTTCTTTTCACGAGACTTTTTGCTTGGAAATTCAAACACATAAAATTAAGAAGAAAAAAAAACAATAAGATCATGTTTCCAAACATTCTATGCTTTCTGTTCATGTTTTATCTAAACTTAAAATAATTTTTGTCAAATCAGATTCCTGAAATATATCATCGTGGCAGTTCGCGTCAACCTACATTACCATTCAATGTGACAACATTAATTCCCTGCAGTGTTTCGGTTGACAAATTTAAGGAATATTACAAGCGTTTATTTGAAAATGATGAATAATTGGTTAACACAGTATGTTTCTGCTCTGCGTGGTTTCGTAATGTTGGTTGACAAGGCATGTAACGAAGGTGTTAAATAATCATAACTGTGGGATAGAAAAACGTGACTAAGAAATGCAAAAAGGAATTGAACAAAATGTATTAAATCATGACATTTTTTATTAATACCAATTTCTACTATTTAGGAGGGAACTCTTTCTCATCTGTGAGTTTGATAGAATTTTTATTTGCATATATGCATATGTCGCAACATGCACGATATGATCAACCTTATCATAGAAACTGTCCGTTAAAGTGTCATTTGAGATGTTAATTCATATTTTGTTGCTTAAAACGTACACATTATACATCAGAGATACGAGTGAGATTAACACTTAAACAGGAATGGTGTTAATAAACCAGAAATTGTGATATAAAATTTCAAGTCAAAAAGAATATATGCATATTTGCCATGGAGTATGGGGGCAACTTTTATAAACGACATTTGTAAACGCTGCATATATGGGTATTGTGTATCCAGTGGATATGCTCGTAACTGTTAGTGAGCCTTCGTATGTGTTTCAGCGTTATTCCAGTATAGACAAGATAATCCGTGCTAGCAAGAAGTGACGTCTGTTGTCTTAAAAAAGTAACATCATCAATTACTTTGTTTGAAGAATCTTTCAAATATGTTTAGAATTTAATGAAGATTTGTTCTTAAAACGGCGAATGCAAAAGAACATGTGTGTGTGTAGATAGATTAATTTCACCAATTCTTGTTCATACTATAGATTATATACGGAGTCCTCAAGGTACTTATGATAGTTCAAATTGTCCATGCTTTCTGTTATCATGGAAACAATTTTTTACTTGTCGACATCTGATGTGGACAATTTCACAATTTTGCCTTTGGTTTAGATGAATTGTCTTGTCACGTGTTATTTGATAACTAATTGAAATTTACGCATTAATTATGTCGACATAAGAGTATCCCAATTTTCACCAAGCTTCCATCCCACCGACCACTCATCCCCACCGTTCCCCTTCCCCACCGTGGTCTGTTATGAATATGTGTTTTATTGAACTGTTAATATTGATACGATTTTGTAGTAACTTATTGTGCATGTCCGGTGCTTCAACACGATACAACTTACGGAATGAAATACACGATATAACAATCAGTTGAAGAAAACACTCACCGTGCTGATGAATCTTACAGAAATCTATACACTCAGACAAAAATTGTAAAAAAATTCATGAAATATGTGATTATGATCAAAGAGTAAGAAGTAGTCCATATGTTTCTTACTATGTGAAGTAGATGTCAAAACACAATTAGAAAAACAGAAGAAAACAAATTAAATTCTTTAATTTTTTTTTATAAAAATTAAAAATTCACTAAATTTGTTTTTTATATTTGAAAACCCGAGTCTCATACGACTAGCAACAGCGCGACAGTGTGTCGAACTTCACATCTACTTCCGGATTCTCTTTGCTTGTCTCTTCCGCTTATTACGTCACATTACTTATAGATTACTGATTGGTTTGTTTGTTTACGAAATGGACGGAAGCTTTTAATCTGTATCTACGATGCATCGTGTTTGACCACGGGCGTCAATCATTGGTTGACGGGATAAAGTTGCAGCATGGGCTGTCTACTCTATATATATACTCCTCTAGATACCGACAAAGATAAATGAGGGAGAGAGAGAGAGAGAGGTGGAGAGAGTGTGTGAATGTATGTGTCTGTGTGTGTGTATTTATCTGCTAGTCACGTGATGATTCATTTTGTCTTCTTCAGAGCGCAGAGCGCTCCTCTATATTTTTCCCTTTTTTTTGTCCTTAAAAATGCTCCGTGACTTGAGTCAACTACATGTGTCTTAATCAATACTGAACGGATTTTTGTCCCTTTGGCATTCAAAAGATCTAAAATGTTGAGACACATGGAGTATATCATTGAGAGGCCGTTGAACCGTACTGGTGAAATATCTAGGATCACGTGACTTTTTTTGGATGGCGATTTAGCCAATGGCAGTATAATACCGGAAGATAGAGCCAAAATTTTTCTTTTATATTTTACTGTAGAAAATATTTTTAAAAAATGACATAAAAAGAAAAGAAAAGATGAATATTTAAAAAACAAAAAAAATGGAAAAAATAAATAACTAAATAAAAGAATCATGGTTAAGCGTTCAACTTATCAAGAAATATAACCTGACATATCTTTCATATTTAAGAGATTTCAGAAATAATGTAAGTGGATTTTTTTTTGATATGATAATGGAAGACTTACTTGATCACAGTTATTTATAACAATCATCTTTTAGCAAGGTTTTTGAGAGTGAAGATTTATTAGTAGCTAAGGGGGAAAAGACATTTAACCACAAAAAAAAAAAAAAAAATCCCCTTCTGCTGATGTTTCCATTAACGAGATATCCCGGGACCGCTGTGAGCAATTTTTTATCATACCTTCTCTTTCATGTGTGCTTAGGAAAAAGAAACTAGTCAACTGAAAAAACAAACCTGTAGAAAGAATTACAAGGTTAAAAACCATCCTCGAGTTACACGTTGCTTAAAACATTTGAA
>KN883129.1:8978-22519 GCA_000934455.1 Apostichopus parvimensis | reverse complement strand
CCCCCCCCCCCCCCACCGCCACCACAATGTAATCGGCCAACATAGTATCTATAGTTTCCTCCCTACATACACTCTTTAGCCACCTACAACACTTCTTTCATTCCATCAACCTATTCCACCCTCCCTCCTTCCCCTATAGAATGAGTCCTTGCACCTACAATGTCTCCCTGCATCCTGTATGTATATTGCCTCCAACACCTCGTCCAGTGCGCCAACGTTTACTTCTTGTTTCAAAACCACCCCATCCCCATTTTTCTTTCGAGCCACCTCAAACAGAATCGATCAGACTTTTACTTCCCCTTATACATACTTTCTTGCATCTCCTTATTTTCCCCCCCCCCCCCCCCCCCACTCGCCCGTATACGTCAGAACCTTAATTATGACTATAGCTCTATTTTTTACCCTCTCTCTCCTACAGGTGTGCCGGGGCTGCGTGAGTGTGGCCCTTCCTCACCCCACTACCACCCCACTCCACCCCGTATACGTCAGCACCCTTATAATGAGTACACCTCTACTGTTTACCCTCTCTCCCCTACAGGTGTGGGGATGCGTAAGTGTGGCCCTTCCTCACCCCACCACCACCCCACCCACCCCGTATACGTCAGAACCCTTATAATGAGTATACCTCTATTTTTTACCCTCTCTCTCCTACAGGTGTGCCGGGGCTGCGTGAGTGTGGCCCTTCCTCACCCCACCACCACCCCACCCACCCCGTATACGTCAGAAGCCTTATAATGAGTACACCTCTACTTTTTACCCTCTTTCTCCTACAGGTGTGGGGATGCGTGAGTGTGGCCCTTCCTCACCCCACCACCACCCCACCCACCCCGTATACGTCAGCACCCTTATAATGAGTACACCTCTACTGTTTACCCTCTCTCCCCTACAGGTGTGGGGCTGCGTGAGTGTGGCCCTTCCTCACCCCACCACCACCCCACCCACCCCGTATACGTCAGAACCCTTATAATGAGTATACCTCTATTTTTCACCCTCTCTCCCCTACAGGTGTGGGGCTGCGTGAGTGCGGCCCTAGTAATAGTGGGCTTCCTTATATTTATTTTGGACCGTCTCAGTCCCTATTCTTTGTACGGACGTAGCGGAGGAGAGATAGGCTATGATGAATTCGATCTCAAGAACAGTATGTGGTTTGCCTTCGCGTCCTGTATGCAACAAGGTACGGTATATACTCCGTTACGTTACGAATATCTTTACGTGTACTGCATCGCTGTGTGTTGTTAATCCTTATTGTGTGGCGTTATAGGTTACTGTTTCCAAGACGAATGGTAACATTGCAGTCTAGTCGTTCATGGCCTACACAAACACATGCATGGCTCGTTGACCAACGTTTGGAGATCTAGAATATGAAGTCAAATCATTTCGTTGAAATAAATAAAATGAAAATAAATACCGGTTCATTCTCTATCGTTTTAAACCGGAAAAGTTGAATTTGAATAGGGTGTTCCTGATCATTAGAACGACCCCCCCCCCCCACTATCACTACCTTCCCACCTCCTACTTTTATAGCAAATGAAACCCATTTATTCTGGAAATCAAAGAAGCTTACTATATGCAAACAATTAAAAAGCATTGTTCTTCCAGCTTTATTCTTTCACGTGACAAAATGAAGACAGAACAACCATGTAAAAAAATCGATTGTTCTGTTTACATGTCTTTCGCTTCCCTTGTACATAAGCTGTTTATCGGCTCTGTTATTACCACTGATCAGTGGTTATTACCCCTGTGCTCCTTTAATTAGCGTTGAAGTCGTCTGCACCTCGACAGAGGTAACCATTAAGCTAATTGCCAGGTTTGAGGATGGGGGGGGGGGGGGGGGGGGTGGTTGTGGGGTGTGCGTATGTGTGTGCTCCAAGTTTTTTTCATTCTTCTGGTTTGTGGTCTTGGTGTACATTTTGGCCTTCTTCCCTATTTTGTTTCCGCTTACCCTTTTATCTTTCTCCCTAGTGTCCGTTACTCTTAATAGTAAATGTAAGTTGTTAAGCATGACCTTTTGGCATTAATTCAATCCATGCCTGCTTCTTCTTATTCTTTTTAGTTTCTCTTCTACCTATTCTTCCGTTTTTAAACTCTTCTTTGATTATTCATAATATATATTTACAACACAATTGCTAACCTTAACCGTTTCTATTTCGATTTGTATGTATGTATGTTCGTTTGTTTTCATTGTTCGTTCTTTTTCTGTATGTTTGGTTTTAGTTTTACATTTCTTTAGGCATCACTTTCCTCTATCTTTTATGATTGTCAATAATACATAATAACATCTTCTCAATTTTTATCATTGTCATTATTGATTTATTTCATTTATTTGTTTGTTCCTTAACGATTCCAATTATTTTTTCATTTCCTTAGTTCTTATTCGCATTTTAACTAATATTCTTCTATTTTTTACATTTTCTTTCTAACTCTATACTATAGTTTTTAATACCTATATAAATATGTAAATGCTCATCATAACATTTATATTACTCTCTATCTCCACTTCTCTCTCTCTCTCTCTCCTCCCCCTTTTTAATACTGATTATACATTTTTACAATATTTCATTTCCATTTTATACTCCTTTACCATTTCTGACTTTTCTATAAACATATCCAACGCTATAACATAATAAAAACTCAACAAGTATACTTAAATATTTCTCTATGTAGAAGAGAGAAGGAAAGAATGAATTAGTCTGTTTGGTTCCAGATTGTTCCTCTTGCAGGCATTAATTTCATGCCTGTCTGCCTGTGGTCTTTGCCCATTTAAACCGCAAAACTTCAACTGCAATGCCCGCAAATTTAGGCCTGCTAAGCATTCATTCAAGCTGCCAGTGGCTCTTTTAATGTTTTACTGAAAGGTCTAAAGATATCACAAATTATTCGAATACATTGGAAGAAATAAACGATTGGGATATTGCACGAAGCACAAAAATATTTGACCCAAATGGCGCCTCTTAGCAGGTTGGGTGGCGGTATTTCACTTTTATCACTGTAGAAAATGTATTCATAATCAATCAAGTGAAATGCTCAAGAAGGAAATTCTGTAAGAGGACAAAAACATTTCTCTCCTTCTTCCTTCAAAAACTAATAGTTATGCAAATTTATGATCAATCTTAGCCAATCAAAACATGATTCCCATTTTCTGCGTCTATATTTCTGTGTTTGTTACAGCTAATTGGAACTTGGATATCGAAGAAAACCCAAATCAAGGCAAATATTCTTTCCTTCTTTCTTAGAATTAGAAGAAAAAAACTTATTCTACTTAACAGCTATAGTTGCAGCGCTTTTAAACTAAACATCACAGAACCATTTTCCATTTCTCGTTGGATTCAATTATTTTCAAATAGTGTAATGTTCTCTGATATGTTGTATAATGCTGGTCGCATTCGCTGGCAAAGATGGCGGGGTATGCCGACTACAGCAAAGCTAGAATCACAGCTTTAAATTATCGTGATTCATATCTGCAAAGTGGGCTCTGTCAGCCTATTGCACCTTTGTTAAGTGGGCTCTTTGCAAAGTGGGCTCTGCCAGTGCACCTTTGTTAAGAATGACCGTGCTGTTTGTCTGCTTCAACACATCTAACGAATCCAGGTAACATGATGTGGTATCTATATATTTTAAACTTAAAAAAAAATGAACTTTCCTCTGATTGATAATCCTGTTTTTTTTTCTTTTGCAAAACTTTGTAAATACGTTGAAGATAGGTTAAATGAGGCAGATGTGGGTTGGGCGGTGGGTGACCAATAGTGGGAGTGTCGATTGTCATCCGTAGTGTGGTGGGCGACGAATTGAGAGGGAAACTTCACAGACAGGTATGCGAGGGAGAAATAAAATGAAAACATGGTCTCAGAAAGGGACATATATTTTGTAAAAATCGAATGTGATAGGGGGTGAGGGTGGATGGGGGGGGGTCGTGGGCTTACATTCGTATACCACAGCGGTTCTTTAATTGAATGGATAAACGAACATTGGAATATGGACTTAATTCGGGATGGGGGAGGAGGGGAGAGATTAGAGGATGCCGAGGTGTGCAATAGTTTCAGTTGCTGTTCTTTTTATACTCTTTGATAAGTGTCAAAGTCTATACTGCAAAATAAAGTGAATAAACTCAAACGGTATCACGTTATCACGATTACCAATATTTTGGCGGCCTCGAAAGTATGAGGCCCTTCATATTCCCGTTTCCTCTTCGTCCCCCCCCCCCGCCCGCCACCACCCCACCCTAAGAGTACGAAATATATGACGTCTCTAGAGATGAATCGATTCCGAAATAACTCTCTCCTTTTCTCTTACTTTCTATACCTCTATTTGTAGGGGGTGACTCAACACCCATCTCGATGTCCGGGAGAATCCTCAGTGCGTTCTGGTGGTTCTTCGCCCTCATTATCACGGCTACATACACTGCTAATTTAGCCGCCTTCTTAACGGTGACCCGGATGGAGAACCCAATTACGTCACTGGATGACCTCGCACGTCAGAGTGTGGTGGTTTACGGAACCATCGAAAACAGCAGCTTACACAGATTCTTCGAACAACGGAAAGAGGAGTCACCTTACGATATGATGTGGGCCCAAATGAACAAAGCCGGAGTTGACCCCTGGGTCAAGACCGCGGAGAACGGTTACAACCGGGTCAAAACGGAAAAATATGCGTTCTTCTGGGACGCTCCAATTTTAGATTATATCAAGCAAACGGAATGTGATTTAATGACAGTGGGGAAACCATTTAATTTAAAGGGATATGGTATCGCTACACCGCAAGATGTCCCATACACGGATGACCTATCTATGGTGTAAGTTGGAAGTTAGCTTTATCGATTTAGAATTATTTATATTAAAAGGAGACACTAACCCAACCATCACCATTGAACAACTCAACTCAACCCACCCCTCCTCACCCCACTCTCCACGGACAGGAGACACACACCCAGCTATCACCATTGATCAACTCAACCCGATCCCCTCCTCACCCCATCCCCTCCTTAACCCCACTCTCCACGGCCAGGAGACACAAACCCAAGCATCGTTATTGATCAAATCAACCCACCCCCCTTATCACTCCCACTCACCCCACCATCCACGACCAGGAGACACTAACCCAAACATCACCATTGATCAACTCAACCCGATCCACTCCCCACCCCCATCCCCTCCTCACTCCCACTCCTCCACGGTCAGGAGACACTAACCCAACCATCACCATTGATCAGGCTCAACCCACCTCCTCCTCACCCCACCCCCTCCTCACCCCTACTCTCCACGGCCAGGAAACACAACCCCAAGCATCATCATTGATCAACACAACCACCCCCTCTTATCACCCCCTCCTTATCACCCCACTATCCACAACCAGGAGATTGAAACCCAAGCATCATCATTGATCAACACAGCCCACCCCTTATCACCCCCCCCCCCCCCCCCCCACCCCACCATCCACAGTCAGGAAACTGAACCCAGCCATTACCATTGATCAACTCAACCCACCTCACCCCACCCCCTTCTCATCCCCACTCTCCACGGCCAGGAGACACAAACCCAACCCTCATAATTGATTTATGTGATAGCAATAACTGTCGTGTGAAAATTTCAGATAAAAAGAGCTAAGAAAATTCTCCTTTTCTCCGTTTTAATTTCAGGATACTTAAAATGCAAGAAAAGGGAATCATAGAGGAGTACAGAAAACGTTGGTTTCTGAAGGATTCGCAGTGCAGAGAGGAACAAAAGTCTGACGCCAACACGAAGGCCGACGCGATACAGCTCCAAACGATTGGGGGCGCCTTCTACGTATTGATGATGGGCGGAATTCTAGCTTTCGTGGCAGTCTTTATAGAGCACGTTTGGCATAAACCTTCATTCTACCGCAAGAAGAGAAAAGAACTAAAAGGGAATAGAGAAAGGGTAAACTTTGGAATTATTCGACTATTTCCCAGATTGTATTACCTTATTGGGGAGGGCTGGGGGAAGGTGTGTGACGGTGGGGGGGGGGGGATAGAGGACTGCACTTAAAATCACCCTTGACGATGGTAATTGTCGTTTTCTATTTATCAAGTTGTCGTAGGTGCGCCTTAGTAATGATCTCGATCATTTTGGCAATTCCATTATCAAACTAAATCGAGGCTCAAAACTTTCGTTGGAAGTTCTAGCAATTTTGGCACGAGATATCAGCTATTAAGAAGAGACGGGAATCGTAAAAGAGAAGGGATTGGTTAAAGCTTAATTAATTGATCCTCCTTTGTCCGTCTGTCAGTCTCTGAGCAAATGCAAAGTGAAACGTATGGAAGAAGAAAAGACGGTGTTATGTTCCTTCTTTTTCTGCCTTTTTTTCCTTATCATTTTGGAGAAAAAATCCATTGTGGCCTTTCAAAGTTTGTCAAATAGCCTTTGCAACCTTTTTGAAAGCTGAAAACGGCGTGTGATTGTGTCCCGCTATATCAAAAATTCCAAGGCAAGATATCACTTCCCTTTAAAAAATTACTTTGCCTCTCTTCATCCTTAAATCGAGATCTTTGGGCGGGTAGGGTAGGGGAAGGGTGGATTCACTTATCTCTTTTCTCATCCCATTTAAAAATGAAATATCCTTCTTACATTTGACATTCAGTACAGTTTCTGACCTCGTGATCTCGTGAACTTTCATCATCCCGTGCGATGATTTAAAAGTCTAGTATAGGTTTTTAAATAACTTTTTAAATATTTTCAATTGCGTTGTTACTATTGAGTGAACGTTATCCATAGCTTTAAGTTCAAATTTTCACCCACCCCCCCCCTCTCTCTTATGCTGGCCCGTAGCCACGAATTCGGAGTTTTAATTAATGCTGTCATAGGCAAATAAAAAGCGAGAAACAACACAAACAACTTAGAAAAATTAAGAGATCCACAAACCAAGTGGTATTCAAAGCATTTCTTGTGCAATTTGTTACTCGTTTTAGGAATGGGCTGAGAAGCTCCAAGGTGCAAGAAACAACGGTATGATAGCAGAATGCAGTTCAGCAAAGGTATGCTAATATTTTTTGATATATTTTGCCATTTTTAGGGTGGGGGGGGGGTAAGGGGGCCCAACAAATTGTATGATGTGAAAAGAGAATTACTGCGAAAACATTTGAGAACTTACGTTTCTTTAACGATGTCGGTAATTGGACTGTTCGTTTTTTTTTAATAGTTGGCGCTCTTTCTTTTTTCAACAGCTGATGACTGACACGGATCCAATGAGCCTCCAACCACTGAGATCAAATCCATGGAATGTAGCAGGTAAATCAAAGCATCCACAATTTAAAGATGGGTATTTTGTTGAATTGAAATTTTGGACCATTCTTGACAAAGGACAGAGAACAAGGTTTTAGATCCTAGTTCTTCTAACCACGCCATGTAATAGTTAAAGGTGTAATAGGTTTTTTACGTGGGCCTTTTCGCAAATACAATTTTATTTTTTCCATATTTATACCCACAGAAAGTTCCTGTTGATGTCTGTCATATGATACAGTAATCCATGCAGAACGCTGTGGGGCGAATAACTTTCGCTTTGCAAATGGAAAATTCCATTACGTCACACGGAGGATGCGCAGAAATGTCACCAAGTACGACTTGGTAGAAGAACAACCACTCCCTACAAATGAGAACTTTAAATTCATCTTTGCCTGCAGAATATGTAAACCACCTCTTTCTGATCGTAGAAATTTTCGAGGAACTACATATATGCATGGTGCAGGTGATTTTGTGTTTTAAACATCATTATTGTACGTTACTTCTCGGGTCATGAAAACGGCGATATTTCAATGACGTCACTCAGTCGACTGCCCGAATCATTCGGTAGTTGCCTTTTGGATCATTCTCGTTATTGACTTCTTTTCTCTTCTTTTTTACGTTTTCCTGCAAATGATTATTATCTCTTTTGAAGAAGAAGAAAAAAATGTTAAAATTGCTGTTTTTCTCTGAAAACAGACTTGATATAACAATCTGTTCCTCTACTTATTTTACTATATTATTATTATTACTTATAATAAAGATTATTATACCTATGTTTTTTTCCCTCGAATCATTGGCAATGACGAGTGCCTCTGCATATGACACATTTACTTTGACACTTTTCATAATATATGAATTTTTTTGGCCAAACATTTTTTTTTTCAAGACAGAATGTTAACTACAAAATTTACAACACGAACACAGTACGATCAATATGCTCGTCATATTAAAATAAGTTGCTTTTATTAATTAAAAAAAATAGCAACCCAAGTCTTCTCGCAAACTTATGTAAATATTATTTTGCATCATTGAATTTATTATTCATGGCAAACTAACTAACAAATGGGTTATTTTATCTACTCTTTTAAAATCAGTGACTCGCTTCCAAATTTCCAAATTAATATATATAGCTTATTGTACATGGTTTCCTTTTTCAACCACTTTCTTGCAAACACGTACTCTATTACTATAGGAAAAAGTCTAGCAACTCGAAAGCGGCTAAAATGGTCAGCTAAGAAAGAGTTTTAAGTTACTGTAATGTCAGTACGACGTGTAGCCTGTGTATGAATAGTTGACTAGCCCAGCCAAACCCCCAACCCACCCCCACCCACACCTTAGCGAATCATTTGCGCATTCCTTCACCCTCTCTCTTTGAATATATCAAAGTGTCATCATATTTGAAGAGTAATAGTGTGAGAATAGTTGTAATAGTGTCAAACTATTATAAGATTAAAATCAGCTATTTTTGGAACAAGTAAACATCCCTTTGAAATTTGCGTATTATGTGTACCGTCTTTGATTTGAGCAATTTTTAGAAAATTTTCGAACAGTTCTTAAGAGTGCTTTTCCATGATCCTGACCTACCAAATTATTCACAAAACAATGAAGTGCGTCGTTGCTTTCCACTGGTCCCACGAATGGTGCCGTTTTCTATCACTGGGCCACGCAGACAGCAAATGCATGACGTAGTTCGCCCCACGCGGCTGCGCTTTAAAGTTCTGACCGTGTTTCGTGATGTTTACGCACTTTATTGAATATTTCATCTTTATTGTCAACAGTTAAATCGTTTCTTCCTGTTTTGGATGACTCATATTGTTAATCTATTGAGGTATTGAAGTTACAATATTTCTATACAAATATTGCTTACTATCTCCCAGGTCTGCATGATAATATCATGTCTAGTCATTGAATGATAACCATCAACCCTTCATATAGTTTCATCTGACATGCTTACGTCATTCGTTTTGAGCATATTCTTGTTATATTCTATTTTCATAAATGAATAAGATAATATCTAACAACGAAACAGATTATAATATAGACTTTCTGACTCACCACACGAAAATAAAAACACCTCCATGTATGACCAAATCACTTACGATTGAGTTTCGAAACTGAGTGATTTTGACAAGTTTTCGAATAGTTTTGATCTTTGAAGGGGCGGGGAGTACGAGGGTATGGGGGTGGTTGATCTAGTCAAGTAGCTTTTATTCTTTTCCTGTAAAGTGTTACAACATTAATGTTCACCCATTACGGTTAAAGGATAGTTGCATTTGCGTTGAGAGTTTTTAGTTATTTGCACGCATGCGTACATAGCCTAAACGTTACCATCTTTTAACATCATAAGACAGAAGCGAAAATATGGGAAATGAATGATTCAGTTGCGAAGCGCACTGATAGATTCCTCTTCCTCTGAAGCCACTGAACACACGAAAAACAAAAATAAGACCCGTCATTTCTTGTGACATTTTTAATTTCATTCCGCAACCATGAAAAAATATACTTTTTTTTTCTAATGTGTGTCATAGGACAAAGATAACACATCATTCTTCTTCTCCTTTTTTTCAAGCACCTTTTCTGACATAAATTTGAGGACAAAAAAAAATTCTATACAAATTTTCGATGCTATTCGATAACGCAATCCCATCACAATATTGTTCATTATCGTGAAAAAGCCAACTGATGTTCCAACATGGTGAAATAAAGGTTCAAACTTTTGAAATGTTGATTATTGAATCAATTGAACCTTATTACTCCCTTATAAACCTCCATTTGGTACAGAGAGAGAGAGGTAACTAGGGAGGGTTTCGATATGTGATAGAATTGCAATCCTATTTAGGTCAATACTCGGTATAGGTTTTAAAAAATATATTTTTAATCATACTACAAAAAAAGCTGTTTTTAATCTTATATTTCAATTGAGAAAATGATAAATGTCTTTATGACGGTATATATACCCTGGAACATAAACTTCTTGTTGTAATGAACATGTTCTAAATCGGGAGTAAAAACAGTCCATCTACAACAACAACAATAATAATAACAAAAGGTATGGAGAAAAGAATTATATCACAATTAATACATACAAACACACACAAAAAATGTTTTTTTTTTCTTCATCCATGGCAGTTTTTCATCATCATTATCCATTTATTGTTTACCGCACGAAAGGAACATACGTTCTGTCTTTTGAATTATTCATGTAACCATTTTATCCAAAGTTATGTTTGCTCACACAAATATCATTGTAAATAGAATGATTTCATTACTAATATATTCTATAGAACTCCCTTCAATTTCTGCATAATGATATGAACCTAACCTAGGCGAAATGTAGACTTGTTTTCTAATTGAGTTGCAAATTTTAACGTTATATATTATATATTAGGGCGCTGCGCGCACCTGTATAATCCATAATTATTATTATTATTACGTGTTTTTGATACTTATTCGTCTAATGCTGTTCATATACGTAGTTTATAATAATTGAAGAAAAACAAATTAAATAGACTGTTTTGCTGTGTGATAATGACAACCGACCAACATCCTTTATTATATTCTAAATGTGTGGATCCAGCTGTATTTTTTTACCTTTCATGAAATATTTACATTGTAAAATTTTTCGGCTTACAAATTGAGAAAGAAAATGATAATAGTAATAATAAAGAAAAAAAGTAGTTGTGAAATCTTGTTTTGGAGTATTTGGAATCACAGTCAAAACGTACTGGTAATTTGAGTACTAACGTTGGGACGTGCTTGTACGTGCTATAATTCGAGAGTTAATGAACGCATAGTTGATTGGAAACCCCTCGTACGTTTTCTTATTTGTCAACATTTTTACTCCAAATATTTAAGATGCTGGTGAGAGTAAAGATTACAATTCTTTCAAAAACCGAGTTTGTTAGACGCATGATGATGACCATACACGTGTCATAGGCACTTGCTGTTAAACAATACATTAACATGAACTGTCGTATAGACACGGATATAGTGTGATGCATGATTCACAAACGAACGGCACACACTGTAACCATAGGAACAGTATTGCCAGATGGAAAATAACGGTTGGTTTTTGGTGAAGAAATCGAAAACTAATCGATGCAACCGATATCGGCTAGTTTGATTGAGTGGTTGTATACTTGTTACATTTTCATCGATGTCGAAAAATCTAAGTATAAATATATGGACGTGTACCAAAGGGGAGCATTTGACATTTTCCTGCAAGAAGATGGCGCGTGTTATGACGTCATCACATATAGCTTCCTGAATCACGTTTTTTTTTTTTTCATATCTTGCCCTTATCGGTTTTACCTCAGCAATATACTTGTTATTGTACAGGAATGCCACCTAAGAAATAAATGTAAAATAAATTATGAATACAATGAATAAATACTGTCTTTTCGTCTTCTTATTAGTTTTTATCTCATGTTTTCTCGCTTAAATTATATCGCGGAAGTGCTACAAGCCTCGGTATACATTGGCAGGATGACTTGACGTTGGTCATATGGTAAGAGTGCCTATATAGATACACTATATACAGAACCTTACACGAATAGAAGCTGACAGTTCTAGCGATAGATCTAGCTGATACTTCTAGCAAATTGATATATGTGATAGAGGTTACTGCCATGAACATCTTACGTCTATAAATATATTACATGCATGCCCCTCCCTTCCCCCTCCCCCTCCCGTCCCCAACAACAACAAAAAGAAAAGAAACAAGGTTTAAATGGTGAAGAATGAAAAGACGACGCAAATACCAGTTGGCATATAGGAGGAGGGTGGGGAGGGTTACACAATCACCTAACATCGTTATGGAGATGGATCATATCGTCGCTTTTCACGATGTTATGGTTTTCCCATTTTTACGGTGGTTTAACTGCGTCACCTCCAGACTGACATCCCAAAGTTTCTCTCTGATGACGTCATCATCAACCAAGTGGCTGACATATTTGGAAGGTCTGCAATCAAAGTAAACCTCTCCATTCTTTAATCTTTTCTCTGTGGCACAATAGACGATCGTCTGCGCAGCCGCGTCTTCACTTGACATAATGAGCCTGAACAAAAACAGAAGCGAAACAAGAAGAATCATAGCATCATGTAGAAGTTTAGAACCTCTCAAATTAATTCTGCTTCCTACACGGTGAAAATAATTTGACGATTTTAATTCGCCCCTTTTTTTACTGAAAGAGAGAAAAGAAAGTTCAAATGACAGATTGGAATGGTTCGCGGGAGAGGGGGGGGGGGTGGCGAGAGGTGGGAACACGTGGTCGCCTACGTCCAGAAAGCAAAAAAGAAATGACATTTTTTGTCAAATATTGTAACATGCTAGATTTGGGGTCAATAAGTCCTGACGACATTTAAATCCAAGTTGCATTAGTCATGTGACAGGATGCTGTTTAGTATAATGATGGTCACGTCAGTTGAAATGATATGTATGAATAATTTAATCACTTGCGAGTTTATTAGGATAGATATTTTATTCTATTCCCGCCAATCATTTTATGTGCCATTAGACCGAACCGAAGAAGTGACAATAAATTAATATTGATAGCAACGGCTGGTTTCTCTTTCTACACATATCGTAATATCGAGTACGACTGACAGCTTAAATAAGGCATTATGTTAAACCTAAATAACGTGCACAGTCAGAAATCAATTTGCTGAGACTGATAGACCTCACGTCAGACTTTGAGTACGATTAAAACAGCATGGGTACAAGTACATATATGAAGCCTCTTGGTACGAGTACAAGAGGTTAAGCGAGAGTACTTACTTTGCACTTTATCTATACTAGATTTGCAAACTGTCGCAAGTACGAATAGGAATACAAATATTATTCCTCTGTGTATGAGAATGAGTACAATTACAAGGGTACTCGCACGAGTACATAACTTTGCACTATAGTACATGTACTAGATGTCATGGAGGGAGGGGGAGCGGTTAGGAGAATGGAATATTATATATAGGCGGGAAACCTGAACAACGAGCGGAAAGTTTCAAATGAGGTCAAAGTATAGTGTGTCGAAATATTGATTTATGGTATAAACTGTACCACTCCCATTCCCCAACCACCCCCCCCCCCTACCCACCCACACATACCTACCGCATCCCCATCCACCCTTCTTCCTCTCGACAGTCTAAGGAGAGCAAGTCGACAGAAAATAACAAATCAGCCAGAAATAAAATTTGAGTCAAACATAAAGTATAATCAGAATGATACTCACCATAATAATGGAAGCAACATCTTCGCCTTCCAATCGGTAAATCTGCGCCCTCTCCAAAACGTTAGACCGGGATCGACAG
>KN883128.1:63235-74055 GCA_000934455.1 Apostichopus parvimensis | reverse complement strand
TATACACACACACACGAATGAACTCATAATTATAACTAATGAATATGAAAATAATTAAAGTTAACTTACTTCCATGCTTGACCAATATCAAAGATGATCATCATTATCAGCAAAAGTTTAAAATATTTTCGTCCTTCATTCTTCTTATAGCCATTGCCCCTTGGAGCGTTAGCATGTTCGTCAAGGTAGACAGCGAATCTAACTTTCATTAAAGTCGACTGTCCTGTAAATGGGAAATTATTATTTTTCAGCAATAAAGAATTATCATCAGGTCAATTACATGAGACTTTTATGATCAATATCCTAGAAAGTAGGGAGTACACTTCATCCGTCGCCATGGAGATTTCTAAACGTTTTTTTTATACTTTATATGTCTTTAATAATTGCATTTTAATTTGAAAGAGAAGAGGGGTTAATATCTCTGCCAAATTGGCTTTTGACATCACTCCCTTTTGGCAATAAAGTAAAAGGTGACTCATGGTTTATATATATGACAAGTGAATCTTTTGCATACTCTTTCCTTCCTATATTGGATATCCCTCAATCTAAGAGATATTTAAGGATAGATTGGATACCATAGATTGAATGTATCTCTCACTCTAACTAAGAGATTTACGGCCATAGATTGAATATACTTAGAGTTCTATCTGGATACATTGGTTATCCCTCACATTAATTAAGAGATTTATGAACATAGATTGCATATACTAAGAGTTCTATCTGGATAGATTGGATATCCCTCAACCTAACTAAGAAATATATGTGGATGAGTGGATATCCCTCACTCTATATATAAGCGTAATACTGAATAGCTGAATTTGGCGAGTTATGAACAGTTTAAACATAGGCGTACGGGACCATTTCGGTTTGGGGGGGGGCAGAAACTTTTGTGCCCGAAATTACCCGTGACACTATCTAAGCGGAGCGCCACCATCGGTTGGCGCGTAGCGTACAATAATTTTTTGGCAAAATATGCCTCTCAGATTGCCGGAAATGGCACTTCTGAGGCCTTGCAAGTTGCATTTAAACATTCTTTATTTTATAATCTCACGTTTAGAAACTTACACTTCCCCAAAATTTTGGTAAATTAGAAGAAGAAAAATGGTAACATCACTTTGACGGGGAAAACTAGGACAGTATATTTTTTAACTCCTATTTAGTTACGGTATTTATTATTTTAACACAGTACTCAGCTACCCCCTGAACGACACGTAGTCGGGAAAATGTCGCTGTGTCGGGTACACTGCAATTTGTCTCACAAAAAAGTATAAAAATAACAAAGAATATGATAAACCTGTACTTTTAGGCTTGTAGGCACCCCCCCCCCCCATCATCCATGAAAAAGAAAATGTTTCTTATATAGGGGCCTACACTCATGTCTGGGATGTCCAGGTATACAGTTGACTAGTTAGAAAAAATTTTACTGCGGTTTTTTCACTTCAGAGACTGCTAATCTCCATGCATGCTTGTCACCACGATTGTGAGCGGCGTTCCCTGTTAATAATTTTGGGCGATAGTGCAAAAAGCGTGGTAGCCCAGATGAGCTGCGCTTACGGTGGTGTTACACGGAAATATTCGGGCATCATGATGCTAAATAAAGAAAATCATTAGGCCTATATTAATATTAATGTTACAAAACAAATAACACAGAACGCTCTCCACGGAATTTTCGGGCAAAAATATGAAAAAGATTCGGGCAAGCTACTACATATTTATATATATATATTTTCTCCTCTTAGGCTGCCCGAATTATTCAGGACTTTTGCCCGAATTTCTTGTCCTCTGGAAATTTGGGGGGGCAGTCTGCCCCCCTGCCCCCCCACCCCCGCATCGTACGCCTATGAGTTTAAAGAAAACTTACACAATATTCAAGTTCAATATTCAAAATTAGAACGTTATCTTGTCTTATATGTTAATAGACGAAAATTACGCTATATACGCATCCATTGCAAATCCATGCAGCCAGTTATAAAGTATGGTTAGTAGGCCTACCTTTGCTGCAAAGGCTAACAAAAAAAGAATAAATATGAAAGATATCACTTTAAGAATTATTGAAATCGTCGGAATTGTAAACCACAGGAAAATTACTAGTGGATATAGCACTGTGATATCTCAAGCTCCTCTAAGAAAAGCAAGTCTTTCCGTCGCTGATAAATTGAACAAGAAATGAAAACAGCATTTTCATCCGGTACAACCAACAAATTGTTATTAAGTTTTGAGGGGAAAATCAACCAGACAAATTGATTTGTCCGTTTTCTCTCTTTGTTTGAGTGTGAAAGTAATAATTTATCCATGGTTGCTGATAAATTTAAAAAAAAATGGAACCATGATGTTTCAATGGATTGCACCATTACCAATATTACTTTCTTACCATGGGAAACCACGCGGATGAATACCCCAGCAAACACATAACGTTATCATAACATTTTTAAAACAGCCTCTAAAATATGTTTTTATAACGTTAAATGTGGTGTTATAAAAACGTCGGCATAACGTTTTTATGAGATATTAATGTTATATTAATGTTATATTAATGTTTTAACGAAAACATGTTTTGAAATAATAGCCTGAAAACGTTTTCGTTACATATTTATTACACCACAAATAACGTTATCACAACAAAAGACGAAACGTTTTAATAACGTTTTAAAAACGTTTTCGTGTTTGCTGGGACGTGTTGCATATATGTGATATTTCCTATTTTAAGAAAATAAAGAATATGTTTGTACACATTTAGTGAATACTAATTCAATTACTAAAGGCTTCGTTTATCTGAAAAAACGCTTTGACCTATTAAAGAAATGATTGTTGGAATATAGACGGTAAACAGTGTACGGTGGTATTGTGCGTTTCAGAGTTATACGTTTCATTGCTTTTCTTGATAAGGATAACGATAAGTTGGAGGGTTCAAATCAGGTATACATGCTTGGTATATGTTCTGATTATTCTCCGCATTTTTATGCTTTAATCACACCACTCACCCCAATGAGAGCAAAGGAAGCGAAAAGCAGGACATGGAAGACGGCCTAATATGATGTGGCGTCCCGTCCCGGCAAGTTGCTTCTATGTGAGCAATATGACGGCTCATGCCGAATGTAAAATAGGGTTCAATCTCTGTGTGCATATAACAAGAAATGTTTTTTACTTCACTGAATATCACTGAAATAAATTTGTGCAACTTAACTGCGTTTAGGGATGGCCGTAAGAGTCTTTCTCCGGAATATCATCCATTCTTCCTTGCTGTTTTGCTTTGCGGGCCATTTGCCTTCGACTGAATCGATTGCCAATTCTTTGCAGGGTCCTGGGTTTTTCTGTACGTCTATGCACCGCGCAATGCTACATTGGTGCTGTCTGGGTATGAAACATCAACTTCCTTGTACGCAGGGACACGGAATACGAGAGCAGGCTTAATATGCGAATTGTTGTTCAGTCTTTTTGTCTGGACTAGTATTCCAGTTAGCCTAAAGTCTAGGCTACCGTAGACTACCTCTTTTAATTAAAATTCTTCAACAACAAAAATAAGAATTTCGCGCTTTTGGTACTAACGTTAAGCTGAATTACTATATAACAGCCTTGTATGAGACTGAATATATATAGGCCTAGACCAAGTTTTGGCCTAGCGTAAGTACTGTATCAGTGTATGGTCTATCGCAGTGAGTAACTTCATTGTCGAAAACATAAATACCTGTATTTTCGAACTCACTGGACATCATCAAACAAGTCTTGTAGACAGGTTATTTTATTGTTATTTTCCCCTTCATACTTAGAAATTACTAACAGCAGCATCCTGACGATTAGAGATGGAAAGTAACTTGATGCCAGAGAGGCTCTCAGCTAAGAAGAAAGGGTGAGTCTTGCAAAACATAGAAAGCTTTGGTTGTTCAAGGTAATAGTTTAACTGATACATGTAAATGCCAATAGCAATGTGGTCAAGAAAATACACAAATGGAGACATTCTATGATAAACAAAACTTTTAACCTGTAAAATTGCTTTGGGAATTGGATCCGGACCGACTTTAGTTCAAGTTGTAGTCGGTGTTAAAAAAGTTTTGTGCATTCTGTATCAGAAGTTGTTTGTCATATACATGTGGGAGTGAGTCTGAAAATGGTGACCCCCCCCCCAGTTTTGAGGAAAGCTCAATGTTAGTGCCTTTCTTTCAGTGGCGGCTGGTGCCAATGGGCATCTTGGGTTGCGCCCTTCCTAAAAATAAAAAGGATCAGAGTTATGCGATGATTAATGAGAACAGCATTTATGATTCTGCTATTTTTCTACTCTAATTTTCAAAAATGTCCTCAATTCCAAAATGAAGCTTGTCTATTTTATGAAGTGGCCCTTTTCGGCTGAACAATTCTTTTTCTCTTACACATAACATCCCTCGCACCCTTTGCATGAGATCATGGGGCAAATTCATTCTGCCAGCTAAACTCAGTAAGAGCTTGCGCACTTACATTTAATCTGCTGAGATGAAGTACTGTATGCTGATTGGTCAACTTCGCTGAAGTATGGTCAGCATTTGAAAAGAAAGGATAGGAGGCGAGAGAAATTAGGGAAATTCAATATAATGGATAACTTTTGTAAAATGAAGAAAAACATTACTAAAATGTTTAAAAATCCTAGGTATAGTTGTCTCAATATTACTTTCTGTAGGACAGTTTGGGTGGAATTAATCAAAATCCCATGCAACCCTATCATCATCATCCATTCTCCCCACCCACAAGCCCCCTTTATCTTCTAATCGACTGGCCGCTAGTCTACCATAAAAGTTACCATGAAACAAATTGTGATTTTTGTGGTCTGTTTAGAGAGCATCAAATGCCATTTGAAGATAATGGAATGCTTCATTGTCATGCCCACAATTATGTAAATACCTCAGAGCTGCAGGGAGGGGAGGGGGGGGGGCTGCTGCGCTCCCATTGGGTCATTCCAGAATTAATAAAAAAGTAATCAAGGTAATCATGAATTCATGGTGCATCATCATAGTCATCATGATTATTATGATCATATTTACTATTAGGTCAATTTACATGTCTCTTCTACGCATCCTTATATTTTACCCACATCATCGCAACCGACCACACATATTTTACAGTACAGTACAGTAAATGTGAATGAAGCCTCTTCTGATATACTACGTATGGTACTATACCCCAAGTTAGCGTATTTCTTGGTGATTTGATAGTCTGTATGATTTCCCTCCTTCTGATTTTCCACAATTCAGGATTAAATTACTGTTGAAGTAAAGATGAGATGATTCACGGAAATAATACAACAACCCACTGCTCTTCAAGTTAGGTCCTTCTCCGCAGACTGAACCCTCCTCTGCCCCCTCTGTGCGCAGTCACCTATGTACTAGCTATGAAACTTACAGCTGTTGAAATGAGCGGCCTTCCAGAAGCTCAATTTTTATTTATTTATTATTTGTCATTCCAGATTCTCAGACTGATTAATATTTGAATTGGTCCATTCTTCATGCCAAGGCTGAGTCAAATCAAAAAATTGCAACGCCATCTAATTAATGTGATGCAGTTTGATACCTTGTACACATGTCAAGATACATAAGATGAGATTTTCATTCCTGATTTGTCAATGATATTAAATCTAACGATATCCTGCAGTCTTCAAATTTTCAAACCATTTCCAAACAGATCTTCTTTCCTTTTTTTTATTCTCTCAGGACATTTGCCTTCAAGACAATCGCTGACCGTTTACCTACCATTCTTACAAAAGTTATTGATACAACCTACCAGTACAGACTGAGGGCTGCTGAACTTTATGGAGAGGTTAGAACTTTATAAACATTCAAGTTTGTAACTGATGAACTTTGTGCAGAGTTTAGTGAGTGTAATTGTAGTTTGCTGCTACTGAACTTCATGGACACAGTACTTATTTCCCCTCCCCTCCCCTCCCCTCCCCTCTTCTCTTTTCTTTTCTTTCCTTGAAGAACTTCAGTATTATTTTTTACTAATATCTTGTTCACAGGAAGGAGCCAATGATTGTAAAGCACTGGCTGGTCATCTCTCCAAGCTCAGGAACTGTCTCCAGACGGATAAGCCGTTGGAGGAGATTGGAGACGGTAGAGATGACGAGGAAATGTGGAACAAAGTGTTGAGAGAAGAGACAGAAACCAGAGATGGAGTTCCTCCTAGTGCTTTCACAGCCTCTTGGCTATACGTTGAGTGTTACATGTACAGAAGCATAAATGAGGGAATCAGAAAGAGGTAATTGTTATAACATCCACGTTTTTAATTTGCATTTATTTTTAATTCTCGTAGATCTAGTGATGTGATCAATTTGACAAATTGCATTTTTCGTGTTTGGCAACTAGCACACTGAAACTATCCATATACCTACTCAATGTCAGATCTTTAGGAAACCTGTCATTCAAAAAGAGTGCCGCAAAGATATCGCTTATATATCAGATATCACCGATATGAGATAAATTAGATCCCAATATCTGTCGATCCTGATATTTACAGAAAAAAATGTTGCAAGTATGAATTTATGACCAACAGTATTGGTATTTCAATATCGAATGCAAACTTTTCCGATACCAATATTAGACCTGTGGCGTCACTATTGGCCAATACCGGTAGTGCACGCTGGTAATCAATGCAACTCTACTCAAAACAGGAAATACTCAAAAAAATGTTACAATGTGTAGGATAACAAAACAAAGTTACCAAAACGAGAAAACGTTGAATTGAAAGTGTCTATATAACGTAACTCCTAAGGTTTTTTCTCAAATTAAAATTAGAAGACAAAATTGGACTGAACCATATACTCGACAGAGAAAAGGGAACATGTTGTCATTGTTTGTTTGTTCAATCATGTACAGTGTGCAGTATTGTCGACATAGTTTGTACTGAAAAGGACAATCTGTCAAAATATAGTATAAAATGAAACAAAATCATATCATCTTGATTTTTTTCTCTTAGTCTACACCTGAGGGACTTTGATCCTTTTCAAAATCAAAAGGAACAGGCATTGGAGACGTCCAGAGACGCCTTGATTACACTCTCGCTTCACTTACAAGAAACTCTGAAAAAGGGAGCCGCCACCTTTGAATCTTTCTCCGAAGTTATACAGGTGAACAAACTTTCCAATATTACCAGCCAAACATCAGCAAAATACGCTACGACATACCGAAAATGGTCTCTCGTGACAAGATTCCTCATCATAAACAATCATTCTCAATTGTAGCTTTGTTCTACCAATCAGATATTTATCAATATTTTGATATTTCTCAGAATCTGAAAACATTTTAACTGTCCCTTCTGTTACTGTTACTTGTCATTTAGCCTTTGAAGAAGATCCTGCTAGGATCGAAACATCAGGCCAACTTACTTTTACACAACATTTTAACTGGATAAATTTCTCATCAAAAGTATTTGCCTCTTCCCAGGCTTCTGAGCCTCTTGACTTCACATCCTAGCAGTTTATTAAACTTGTTTTTCAAGCCTCTTCTACAAGTAAACCCATAGTTTTATGTAAAGTTAGCTTTATTGAAGATTTATTATGTAGCTTAGAGCTCATGAATATGCATGTATCTTTTTGACATGTATAGTGCCTCTGGCGCACTACAGAACCTTATTTGTTTTCTTGTAAAGGATTTCGTTGGTCTAGGTTACCATATACTAACAGAGATAAATTATGCCAGGATTTTTGTTTAAATTTTTATCTGAGGTGAATTTTTTTCTTTCTTATGTTTATTTTCAGATTTCTTTATGGGGGAATAAGTGTGATTTATCTATTTCTGCTGGAGTTGAAAATTCTCAGAAGATAAGTCCTGTTGAACCTCTGCAACGATTGAGGCCGTACATTCTGGTAAATCATGTGGAACAGGTTTGGAAGGTCAGTTCAATTTGATCACAAAATGTTACTGATTATTTATAATTTCTGAATTGTCACCATATCTACAATTGAGATATTTAGCATGGCATATTTGAAAGTTTAAAGGGTTCCCCCCCCCCCTCCCAACGTTCTTTAAGGTAAAAAAATACATGATTTGTAAATAATGGAAATTTGGACAGGTAACTAAAATTTAATGTTTTGACTTTCACTTTTTCACATTTAGCTTGTCTCGTTGGACCCTTTCCTTTCTGTTTTATTTATTTGTTCGTTCGTTCATTCATTTTGTTTACTTTTTTCTTGGCCAATGCAGCTTTTACAAACACACAGCAACAAACCACTGAGGTTGGATATCATTCTAGACAACGCTGGCTTTGAACTCTTCACGGATCTATGTCTAGCAGATTTCATGATGTCCACCAGTCTGGTCACGTCCGTTCATCTTCATTATAAAGCTATGCCTTGGTTCGTCTCAGACGTAACCGCGTCCGACTTCCACTGGACTCTGCAACAGCTGTCCGATTCGGAAGATAAACTGCTCTCGTCCTTTGGCAACAAGTGGCGAGATTACATGGAAAATGGCAGATGGATTGTGCACGATCACCCCTTCTGGACGACCTGTCATGACTTTAGCGAGATGAAATCAATTAGCCCAGATTTGTATCAAGAACTCACTCATTCCGACTTAATCTTCTTGAAGGGAGACCTCAATTACCGGAAACTTGTCGGTGACAGAGAGTGGAGTCACACGGAACCTTATGAGAGGGCGTTAGGCGGGTTTAATCCGGCACCCCACTGTGCTTTAAGAACACTCAAAGCCGATGTAGTCGTGGGGTTACAGAAAGGGGTCGACGCAAAAATAGAAGCAAGGAATCCAGAATGGATGGTATCAGGGGAATATGCTGTTATTCAATTTTCTGCCAAATAAATCGATATAGGATATTAAAATGGTTTAGTAATCGGTGTTAAGATACAATCTGTTAAAGGGAAATACTGCCTTTCTTTTCATTTTCTTCATATTCCAAGTGATTGGAGTATGAGCTCATAAATATGCTTAAATTGTTATGTGATTTATACCCAACATGACATGTTATACAGCTACAGGCCACATGACTTTCTCAGCGTGAACATTTGGCTGCATGGTGACCATACATGGCTGCATTTCAGGCCAATTGTAAGACACTGATATTGCTAGATCCTTCGTGATTACTTTCTCAACAAGCACAGTTTGCTGCGCAGTGACTGTACAACAACTGGGTTGATCGTGAGACACTCGAATTGCTAGCTTCATCATGAATAGAATCTCTTTTGTGAAAGCTACTTTTATCTTTGCCTAACTACAAAAGATGCAACAAATGATGTTTTAATACAACTCTCATTTCAATTAGCTGAGCAACATACAATCATTGTATTCTGTTTTTATCTTTGGATTGCTATGGTGATGGATTTGTAAAGTATATTATTGATATTGTAACCAGATAAGCGTGTGTGTTGTCGCCTCGAGTTTTCTCATGTATAAGTAATCATGGTTCTTTGGTATAAAAGGTCAGTCCTCTGAAGCTGAAATTTTACTTTGTGATTACAAATACTACTTAATACAGAAAAATTTAGTAATCATACTCAATTCTAGCCTCAATTACTAAGAAATAGAATGCATATTACCATTTGAACAGGCAGTTCTCATGCTGATCAGGTAATAATCATCATACTCTGATCACAAACAAATATTATATCTGAATGGACTGAAAGTCTTCTATGCTTGATTTTATTTTATATTTTAATTTGAACTTTGTTGCTATCTTTCATAATGTATTACAGTAAGATATCTATCAAAAAGGCAATAATGGTTTTTTAAGTTCTTGACAAGATTCAAGCCTATGAAAAGTTTCTCACATTTGACTTATCTGTTTGCTACAGTATGTAGTTCTCTCTCAGAACAGGGTTTACAACTGAACAGCAGAGCTAGAAATATGTTAACTAAGAAAAACGTATCGCCCCCCCCCCTCTTCCATCCCCTTAGCTTCCATTTCCCTTCCCAGAGAAATTTTTGTGACATGCATACAATTATCTAAAAATATGTAAACTTTTCATAAGAGAAAATCTAATATTGGCACAAAAAAGAAAGAAAAATAAATGGGTATTTAAACAAAGGCAGAAGAATTTTCATAAGAGACTGCCAAAGTTTATCTTGCAGTTGTTTCTTTTTTATCGACGGGATGGTTGGGAGAACAAACTTCCTTTCCCCTGATATAAAAAGGATAGGTAGGCCTATATGCAAAATCAAAATGGATTGGACCATTTGGTTAGAAATGCTAGGTGGAGAGATGCTGTGAACTGTTTAACTCCCTGAGGTACAAATGAGAGGCAGTATAAACATATCATTGAAATTGTCCGTCAATAAATGTATTTTTTTAACTAACACATTTCTGGGGGCACTGGCTGAGCAGGCGCGGCGGAACGGGAAAATTATTGGGGGGGGGGGCTAATGTGTGGAGACTATCTAAGCGGAGCGCCACCATCGGTTGGCGCGGAGTGTACAAGAAAATTTTGGGTTTTTCAAACCCCCAGATGGCCGGAAACGGCACTTCCCGAGTGTTTCATGCTGCTAATACCTAGCCCTAAAATATGGGTCTCAAGCCTGCAATTTCTCAGATTGCACGTAAAAATCTGTAAAAACATTGTAATTTGTATATTCGATGGTGTTTTAAGAGAGTAGCTATTACTCGTAGTGTACTCGCAAAGTCGTGTTTAAGTGTAGTAAATTACTGCTTGCAATTAAATGCAATAATTAAATAAATGTCATAAGAAAAATCAGAAAGCATTTCTTAATGTCAACAAATGAACCAAGCACTGTCACGAATGCATGTACCCTATACAGTACAGGTGAAATGCTAATATTGTGCTTTTGTTCGTTTAATCATTGATTGCGTTTAAACATAGAGCCATGTTCCACGCCTTGCGTGTACTCGTA
>KN883128.1:33460-61595 GCA_000934455.1 Apostichopus parvimensis | reverse complement strand
CCCGGGGCTTGCATAATTTCCAGGAGCACAAGTGCCCTACTGGTTAATTGAGTACGACATCCACAGAGGATTCATTATTTTGTGGGCTACCTAACAGGTATTATGGGGCCGTCCCCTCTATCCCCTCCCTCTGTCACGCCTTTTGCCCTCGAACTTCGTGCCTCCCACTTACTCTCTCTCAAATTCCATTCTCCTTATTAATTATCCAAACTTTCACTTTCTCCATGTTTCAACTGTTGCTTTTTACTATTTCGACTTGTTTTGGGAGCGTGTTTCGATATCTTTGTGAACATTTCTTTCACTATTTTCACGTCACGAGGTTTTGCTCTTACTGCCTTGCGTTTGCAGCCTTTCGGGCTGTTCTGTACAGACATTCGCAAATGCGCAGTTTACATGAAGCGCTTTATTAGTGACGTCAGAGTAATTAATACATCACATGAGTAACCACCTGATCAAAGGGGAAGGTATGATGAATTTCTGTGCGATGAAGAACCATATGCTTCCACCGGGTGTGGTGAACGTAACCATCTGAATTTTCCATGTTTGAGTATGTAAAGAAAACATGGCCGTGCAACTCCATCCTCTGCACCAAAGAAGGGACTTGACAGATGAATGTGTTGAAGTCATCAATAGTGAATGGCCGCGAAGTAAGGCGATGAGGTAAGCACGCAAAGATTTTCTACCAAATTGTAAAGGTATGTTAATAATAATAATAGTATAGTGATATACAAGAACATGGACCTAGCCCAATATCAAGCGTACAGTATGCCTAGCTTGATGTGTTCCACGAAGTAGTAGTAATATGACCAATTTCGACCGCATTTTCGGTGACGTCCTCAGTGAGTCAGGTAAAATCAAAGTCAGCGTTACCTCGAAAGAAACGGTCATGATAATAACAATTCCTGAAATGTCTATTGAAACCTGGCAAAATAACAGGGAGGAGAATAAAAAAAATAGATGGTTTGACTTAGCCTACAGTTATTTTTGGATAATGCAAATTGTTTTGATGTTGCTCACTGCTGATCAAATACTTAACACACACTATGCAATGTCATGTCCCCTTCATTGTCATGTAATGTCACTCATTGCTACTCGTGTCCACTTCCAAGTTAATTCAATAGCCAAGAATCAATCTCCTACCTGCCCCTTCTCCCATTCCAAACAAGGAAGACGAAGGATATAAATATGGAAAGTAACATTATTCTGTAAGTTCTTCACATTAGTACAACATTTTCAGGCTGGCATTTCTTTTGATACCAAATTGACGAGACATTTTCATGATCATTCAGTATTACAGTTACACGTCTCGATGTAAGGGGTTGAGAGTGGATCAAGTTGTCTGGCCGTCCTGCCCAGCCTCTTGTTTATAAGCACTGTATCTTACTGCAAAGAAGAAAGTCAGAAAAATTCATAAAGCAGATGTAATTTATGTAGAGACAATCAAAGTATTTCACTGCTAAATGCAGGACACCCACATAATTTACCCTGGATATCCTTTTTCATTTACCAGAAACTTTAGTGATTTCCAAGGTAAAGGGGGAAAAAAAGTGTGTCTCTGAGGTAGTTGAAGCCCACTCCCATGTAGGAGGGTCAGGGATCCGATCCTCCCTGACCCCCAGGAAAATGATAAGATCGATGTTAAATTGATCAATTCTGAGGTAAAGCTAGGCTATAAATTAGGTCTGTAATTAGTTCTCCAGGCACAGTTGTGTTTATAACAATTTTTAAAAAGGGGCGGGGAGGGGGGTGGGGAAGGGCGAAAAGGGTTTGTACAATCCCATCCTTTCCCCTGAATGTATTCAACATATTGGACCATCTGACTGTTTTCATAGGGTCAGAAATGATATTCATTGGCCCTATAGTATACCTAGTGCATTGTTCATTATGTAGGGGATATATACTACTTCATAGATCAAAATCCTACAACCAGAGCTGAGTAAACCTTCCCATTGAATGTGAACACGTGCATTCTAGAGATATGATTTGAAGTTCTCAGTTTTCATGTAAATAACTTTGTGATTTCATTTTGAGAATATTTACATATTTTTCTCTTGTCTAGACTCCATAGCCTGGAAAAGTCTTGTACTGGTTTACCTTATTCGTTGGTTATGACAGAAACCCAAGAAGGAAAAGAACGGGTAATTGGATACTGCCGCTTAGCGAAAGTCTTAGCCCAGAAAAAGAGCGTTCTCATTGAGACAGGTATTGTAATATCTAGATAAGATACAGGGACATAAATTTGGCATTTTTGACAAGTTTCAAATGTATAATACTACTGCAGTATATGACATAGAATAGGTATGTGGGGTCCCTATTATTATGCAGTGATGGCATATATTATCTTCTGTATTGTAATGTCTTTGATTATATCACCAAGCACCAATGATAACCGTATGTATGCGCTTGTATTCTCCTTTCACTGTATATGTAAATACTGCCCTCCACATGTATGTAAACAAAGGCAGCCATCTTGAGATCACACCTAACCTGTATTATAGTTAACGAATAAACATAACATGTATGTTGTTGAAAGGTTATACTATATGTTGACAAATGGGCACAGAGACTTTGAGGTACATATTTCTCAATTTATACATACAAGTTTACTGTATAGAACGAGAATTGCCATAAACAGTTTAGTTTTTGGTGTCACTCGGTAGGAAACTGTGGATAAGGCTAGGCCTATTGAAAGACTAAAATTCTCTGTACAGTATAAATCTCACAATTTTAGATTTTCAAAGAGAAGACCCTGATGTAGACAAATGCATTACGAAAGGGAAACTGACTATGTCCAAATGTGGACAATATTTTATAACTAATAGATACTGTAGGCAGATGCAGATTTTCAAGAATTATGTATTAACGAGGGCACTTCAAAAATGACGTCAGCGAGCCACATCATAAGTTGAACAATTCTCCTCTTAGCATATGAATTGTACACTTGCTCTCGGAGGTTGTTCGGAAGTTGGTGCAAAATGCTGGATTGCCTAGCATGTGGTTATGTAAACAGGAGAGGGGATGGAAAAGCATGGAAGGGTAAACGATATTATGTCATTGATTCCTGACGGGAAAAGGTTCCCAGAGAAAAGAGAAAGTACAAAAGCACCAGGCTTGCCCTTCCGTCTCAGAACTGTTACTAGTGTTGGCAGTACTTGCATCAGAGTAACTGCCAGTGTCAGCCACAGATGTGATCTGTTTAGCAAGCTCTAGGTCTTGTTGTCTCAGTTCCTCCACTGTGTATTCAGGCTCGATTTAATAGCGGTCAAGTCCAAATGCATCCATGTATTGTTTTCTATTTTTCACAAATTCCCGAGCCCGGAAAGTGTTTCGGAAGAAAAATTTGACTTTGTTATCGTAAACGGCACATAGGAAATGTTTGTTTTGAAATGCGAAATGTGGCTTGCTTACGTCACGTAACAAGCGGTAACTGTCAGAATTCAAGCAAAATGGCGAATACCATGGGTGACAATTAAATAGATAATTTCTTAAAGTTGAAAGAAATGTTTTCAAGCATTGTGTTGCAATGAGCAAAATGGTGGTCTCTATGCAGAAAAGCCTATAGGGTATATTTCTCCTTTAATGAAAAAGGAAAAAAGAATTGGATATGGATATAATGTAGACCTGCATGAATGAACAACTATTTGCAATTTAGAAGGTCCACTGTTTGCCTTTCTGCAGTTGTAATCCAAAAGGAGAGACGAGGTCAGGGCCTCGGGAGGAAATTGATGAAACTAGCAGAAGATCACGCCAGAAATCAAGGCTATGATGCCGTATACCTCTGCACCTATGACAAGGAAAAATTCTACGAACATCTAGGTTACGACTACTGTAAACCAGTCAACACTCTTGGTGCTCAGGTGAAGTTGTCAACTTTTCATATGATTCAAAGTATATTCCTACAGTATGTTACAAGTTTAAACAGCCGTTTAATTTGTTTTAATAATGGAAATAAGCTGCACTTTTAATATCCAGTTATTCTTATGTCTTGTAAGGATTGCATTGCAGCTTTATATTTTCATTCTCAAACAAAATAATATGAACTGAACATTAATCTTGTAACACATATTTAAAATTTGACTTTTGGATGTGTCTGGTATGTGTTTCTCAGCAGAAAACAATGCCATTTTTAACTTTACATCAATGCTACCTCACAAACCCAACAGTCCCTTATAGTAAGTACCCTTCAAATATAGAAGGAGGGAGAGTTAGATCCAGGGTGGTATCTCAGTGTTTATATAATAGACCTCCTCTCTGCTGTACAGGACCATGATTCATGTTACGTATCATCGATAGTAATATTGTTTTAAGTTCGCCTCGGATTTTATGCATTTACCAGTTAAAACAACATCTTATATTCCATCAGAGGTGTGTTTCAAACTTTTGATGAGTACTATGAGTGTATCTGTCAACCCTGAAGTAAAGTGGTATCATTTTTGTTCAGAGGACCTGGAAAAGTCTGTCTTCTTAATAATTGTGCAAATCACTTGACCAAAGGGGAAGAGGATTTTATGCAAAAGAAAGTAAACCCTCAAACATCTAAACATTTGTTGAATGAAGGCTTAAATAAAACAAACAGATATACATATGACAAAGTCTGGGTGAAAGTCTGATGAGAAATTTGTTTCCAAAAATGCATCCACACGGCGTTCCTACCGAAGATTTCTCTTTCTTTTTTGTTAAAGAAAGGTTTAATAGTTTAATCAGCATCTCAAATAAAAATGGAAACAGTAGTTATTCCGGATGCATTATTCTTATAGTGGAATGATTGGAACATCCACATAAATAGAAAACATTGTCTGCCCTCAAAAAAGAAAAAAAAAACACAAGCACCTCTAGTTAAAAACACCCTGCTAGTTTTAAGTGCACAGTTGTGATGAATATAAACATATGAATAATTTTGTTAAATCGTTCAGTAGTAAAATTGGCCAAATTTTGGTCACATTTTCACAACAAATGCTGGTTGTGTATCTTCATAAATAAGTTAATATTTTAATAAGTTAATAAATTCATAATCCAAGTTAGGGGGGAGTCTTTTCTCGGGCAATGGTAACTTTACTGATTTTCCTTTTCTTCTCATGTACAGATGTTAGAGAACTGTGCTGTGGAAATAAAGACCAACACACCTATACCTTTCGAGGAAGATTCATGCAGCGGCGAGTGCAATTCGTCTGTGATTTCGATGGAAAATGACGATGTCATCACTGGAAATGAAAACATGAACAATACATCTCAGGACGGCATCTCTTCTATGGAATCACAGAGTACCCCTCCTCTCACAATGGTGCAATCTCCCCCTCCTCCTCCCCCACCACCACCTCCTCCTCCTTCGTTGTGCTGTTCTGGAGCAACAACTTTATTTTGGATGACCAAGAACCTGGGAGCAGCTTGAACGCAATCATAGATGTCAGGTTCCTGAGACACAATGCAAGACGAATCTTCTTCAATCGATGATTTCACCGGTGACAGGTGACAGGTATTAAAAATTCATACATATTAAATCTACCTCAATGCTCAGCAATTTATTTGTTTTCATTTGTGTTTTTATTGTTTTCACAAAGAAGAGATACATAATACCAATTAATTGATTGTATAAAATAACAAAGCAGGAGGTAAATCTGGCTGAGAATGAAATTTCAAATGTGATCACGATTCTTCTGTGTCGAGGAATGTATGAATATGCATGAGGAAAGTAGAGAGTAGATATGCTTGCTGGGGTTTCCATCGGTGTTAGTTAAATTTTAAAGGCAATGAAGACTCGCCCCAAACCGTGTGCCGTGCTCTGAAAAGTTAACTTTCCGTTGCTTGCAAGTGAAGTTTTCTGCTTGTCGCTAAAAAATGCAGACAGTAATGAAATGTGATACCTTGTTATCTTTAGCTGGACCTGAGATGTCCATCGCTGTATCGTTTATACACTGTGCTGTGTGTATTGACCGCAGCTGTATGTATTGACTGTACACTAGTGTCTAATTACCGACGATAGCAATCTGTGTGCGTATTTTCTGGGATCGATGGAGGTGTGTAACACTTCTGTTACACCTCATTCGAAACTAGGTCAGATAACCGGCATTAGACGTTTCTTTTCGCGCGAGTCTTAACATCCTTTAAGTCAATGATGATTCTACAAGCATCCAGTACTGAATCACAGTACATTATATCCACACAGGTATTGAAATCATCAAGATGTGTCTTCATAGAAGTTAACAAATCCTTTTTCTTTCTTTTTTAGAAGAAAACAATTCATTTATATTGAAGGTTGATTTATACTAGAATCAGAAGATAAATATCGCCACCATGGTTAAAGTTTTAATTTATTCGATCGTTCTTCTGTGTCAAGGAACATATCACTCAATGAGACTGCATAAGTAAAGTAGGGAACGTTTTTGAAGTGAATGTACTGTTTACCGAGGTTTCCATAGATCAATTTTTTAATGTTTTAATCAAATTATGGTAATGTATCAATCAAATACATCACTTAGCAGAAGTCTTCCAAAGGTGCCTTCGAATTTTCTCAAAGACGTACTGTAGCATTTGGCTACTATTGCAAAACTGTATTCACTTTTAACAGGGAGCTGCTACTCTAACAGTTAGAGTAGCAGCTCCCTGCTTTTAATAAATAAGAATTATGTGAGGTACATGTTTCATTATAGGCCATTTTTAAATTCTTGCCTGTAGAAGTGACCTTGAAAACAAAATTTGATCTGTTATTGATTAATGTACAAAGATTCTGTGATACTCTACAACTGATCTACAACTGATATTCTACAACTGATCTTTCCTTTCGTTTGCAAGGTGGGGGAACTTGGGAAAGTAAGGGGTGGGAAGGTGAGGTTGGCAGGGTTGGGTGGAAGCTGTAAAAAACATTGTCCTCCAAATGATTGTTAATGGTCACTCTTTGGACCAACGTCAAGCTAAATCAGATTGAACAAACTTGCCCATTTCAAGTTTACGATTTGAAGTTTCTGTGTAATGCTTTTTGTATGGAGGGTGAGGGCTTTAATGGGAACTGTTTTGCACTCCTGAAAGTAAAACTAATTATTTGGAGGGTATGAAATTTCTCATGATTCTCAAATCCTGCTGATCTCAATTTGAATTCAGTTGATCTCACACATTTTTATTGTGATCATTGTGGGTTATATCAGAAATGAATTTTGAAAGGGTTAGTTTATTGTTAAGAAACTATTCTGTGAGAGATTTGTAGAAATGATGATCTGTGGTAAAACATGGTTAAAGCATCTATTTAATGTATTGATTGCATTAAAAAAAAACTAATAAATTATTACACATGCTTGCCAAAAATATACTGTGTACAATTGTATTAAATTACACCAAAATCATGTTTTTTTTACATATTAATTGACAAGTCTGTCAAAATAGAACTAACTGCACTGATATCACACTACAAGTGGAATATTATATAAACAAATTTAAATTTCAAGAAGCTGCTGTAATAACTTAAATTAAGATAAAATCTTAAATTAAATCTTTTTTTAAATCTTTTTTGAAACCTTTTTGAGACACTAAAAACAACTCAAATATTAAGCAGTGTTATTGCTCTTGCTAATTTGTTTACGATAAACAGGTTTCTAATGTAACGGATGGCCCTTAATTATGTGTACTTCAATTTAGCTACCCAAACATTTCTTCCTAATGTCAAATCCCTCTCAATACAATACACTGATCAATTCACAGGTGCCAGTCTATTCAGGTCCACATGCTGTTCGGGATCTGATAATAAACCCTTCATTTTCCTATCACTTTCTCCACCAGAATGTATACTCGTTTTTGCAGGAAAGTTTCTGTGCGGTTTTGAAAAGCATCGCTGTAAAAAGTCGTGGCTCGAGTCTCAAAATATGAAAAGTAAAGTGACTCCAAAAAGTGTGTGAAGTTTTCCACTTAACAAGTCAGGGTGATCGCTTGGAATGACCTAGTTTAGCTCTATAGCACCTTGGGTCCTTGCTAGGACCTCTCACACATCCATACTGGGGATAAAAACTTCCAAAATCGTAGACAAATCTTTTATTTGGGAAACTGAGACCCTATTAAAATGCAAAGTAACACATACAAGAAATGACAAGGATGACAAATGTTAATTTTCTATTATTTTCATTATATTTTTGAGATATTAAATTTTGCAGCTGTATCTTACATTAAACATGATTATACTGCCAATCATTGCACCTGTTCCTTTCACAGTAACTTAACCGCTGGTTTTCTAATTAAGTAAAATTTTGGCTTCTACGATTCATTCATACGGTATTAATGGTCCTAGCTGATTTTCTCTCTGATATCGCTACACTCTGACAGATAACTATGTACTTTTATCTCATAAATATACAGAAAACGTAACACTCCTCCTCTCTATATAACATCGACTATTACCGTTTATCCATCTCACATTGATGAAATCTGTCACGACCCATTCCTAATATACACTAAAGCAAAACAATATTGCAACAACTCGTATGCTTTTTCTCCTCTTTGTTGTTTTTGCATGTTACATTGATACATAGTACAATTTTATATTACATAATACGAGTTAAGATCATACCATACCTGGAATGAACAACAATCTAACCACTCTCATACCCCCCACCACCCCCCCTCTTTCCCAATTCCCCCACCCCATCCACCCCTCTGTATAATCTGTCAGTTGAAACCATAACTCCTTCTAGAAAACATTTTATACTATAAAGGCCAATCAGATGTGCATAAGGGAAAATCACAAAAAGTTTACAATCCTGCCATTTGATCTTCTTCAAAAGTACTCCAGGAGAGAGAGAACAATTTTTCACTGCTGGTGAATCTTTTCAGGTCATGTGTGCTATACATTGTTAGAACCTTTGACCTTAGAACCTTTGACAAGTTTCTTTCCTTGAGATTGGGACCCTCCAAATTATTTCCGGACATTGCAGAGGAGGAGGCGGCGGCTTACTTTAAGATGATCACTTCTCACAGAGTGGCAACAGATGCTTCTTTGAGTGATTGAAACATGAGTGACCACTATTAATCTTTCTAGCCTATTTGTAGACAACTGATGCCGCTGCTAGTACCAGTCTATCCTTCCTCACTGTGATAGCATTCTGCGGGATTTGACTTACGAGAACATCTCGATTTGGCCGTCCTTCATGTTAGAACCATCTGGAACGGAGGCTGTTTAGCTTGCTAAAAATTGACATTTATGCAGATGACATTTTAATATGCAGATGACATTTATGCAGATGCAAATTGACATTTATGCAGATGATCCAATTCTTCGACAACAAAAAATAGTCACCCTGTAAAAAGTTTACGTCTATACATACGTCTGTGAATAGTAAAAGCCAAAGTATTCGTAAAGGAATAAAGCAAATAAATTCACTCTCTCCAGTCAACTTCTTCTCACAGAGCATCCATCCACTATAATCTTTAAATGATGTTTGAAATGACAAAGTTTTTGAAACAGTAAAGAGATTATTGACTAGAAAAGGTTGAAATCTTAACCTTGGACTACAAGCCCTGCAATCTGTCAAGTGAGTTTAATATCCAGCCTTAAAGTGATGTGATCCATATTAACCATTCCCTTGCTGGGGGGGGGGGGGAGGGGAGACAATCAAAATCCATTGCAATCACTACATTATTAGCTTTATGACATTATCTTACATTTGCATATATGTATATAAAATATGAGAAATTGAGGTCAAGCAAAATTGCAAATACTCGGCCCTCTCCTGCCACTTGCATCTCCCCCTGCCCCCACCCATCCCCCTGCCCCATTTGCCATATATGTATGATATTGGAAAGGTCAAGCAAAATTGCAAATACTCGACTCTCTCTTGCCACTTGTATCTCCCCCTGCCCCCTCCCTCCCCCTTCCCCTAACTTTGATACTGCCCAGACAAAATGCCACAGAAATGCTCTACCCTCGCATTGTCTTCTTTTTTTCTTTTTTTTTTGATGATGATGATGCATCAGAAACAAGTATTGAAGAGATTCTCCAACTAATATATTTTAATATTTCTGTATATACAAATTTAAATTGAATACTGAATAGCTGATAAGAGTGGTAAAATGTGATAAATTTACCAAATGAGTATGGCTCCACACATCTAGTTGACGGAAGAAAATAAACGCTGAGCTTTAAATAAAGGATTGTACGACTAACAACTGTACCTTATCTGTAAAGCTGACATAGCATTTCAAAGTTTCATGAAAAATTCATTTTTCTATGACTGATATAGAAGACAAGAAACTTACTAAAACTTTTTGTAAAACATACTTTTTTTTTTAGCACAAGTGATTTCTGCTTACTCCGAAAGGTCATCAGTATCGTCCCCAACTATGCTAGAAAAAGTCAGATTGCGGTCACCTGCGTTCAAAATTTCAACAAGCATTTTACTGCCCCTCTAAAAGCAGTTATCAACGATGAGTTATTCGATTGTCTGATTTCGATAATCTTCAATGCTGATGAATAATATGGAGGATCAGAGTCTCTAGAAAAGTACTTTTGAAAAATGCAATTTTAAACGTCCTCATATTTGGAGCCAATACTAACGATCTTTTAAGTCTTCATGTTCACACCTCTTTAAAACTTAAGTTTTACTCTGAATGTATCTCTGACAATTTGACCTTGGAAATCTTGACTGAATATTTCAAATTAAATTGATGAGAGGAAATCTTACTTTTAAGGCATTGCCAAATTGTTTGGCTGACAGTTGAGGAATTTAGCAATCTAGCCAATAGAAAACAAGCATTTCTATAGTCAAACCAATAGAAAACAAGCATTTATATAGTCTAGCCAATAGAAAACAAGTATTTCTATCTATAGTCCAGCCAATAGAAAACAAGCATTTCTATCTATAGTCTAGCCAATAGAAAACGAGCAATTCTATATGACTACCAATGATCTCCATGTGTAACACTGAGCTATAAATAGATCAGGGGCTTTCCCATATTTTTGCACACTATGACATCACAAGTTTAATAGAAGGTCAGTTCTAACAGATGATCAATGAACCCTGAAGGAAAACATGAAATAGGCCTGTTCTTTCATCAATTGTCAACATATTCACATAAGATGGAGTTAACAGTTAGATTTTAGCCAAAATTATATATCTTCACATAATCTGTACATCCCTACAAAAGCCCTTAAACATTTGAACGAGAACTGGGTATTCTGTACCTGGAACGATAATTCTGCTGACTCTTGGAATAATGTTTCATGGCAGACACAACCGTTTGCAGCTTTTTCAATTCCGTTCAAACGGGTGACGAGCTTACAACATATTCCTGACAACCTTGAGCTTAAAGTATTTAAATAAATCTGGCAACCTTTTTAGAAGAGAAAATTGTGGTCTCTCAAAGGACGGATCACAGTTCTGAACATGTACAAGTAGTCTCTTCCTCCAAAGATTAAACCTGGTACAAGACTAAAACACTTCAGACAGTGACAAAGACGGTAAAACTAAGTACACAATCCAGTGTCAAGTACATCACAAGGCGACAGAAATACAAGTCTGTCAACTACTACAAAGGTGTGACCCAGATTCATCGTTTGCCAGGGAAAATATATGAAAAAAAAGAAGATCTTTTAGATAAATTTCACGCTTGGTTTGAGCATCAGCAATACAGTGGTTCAAAAATTTTCGAGAAACAAATCAAATTTATTGTTCATAGGGTAAAAAAAATGCCCTTTCCTCCTGACCACCAAATTTCAAATTTAATTACAAAATATCTTTCGAATGGAGTGAATGATTTTCATATGACAAGCTAAGACCTGCCACCTCTTTAAATCTTCTTTAAAAATTCATTAAAATCTACAGAACTAGTCCATGAATACTATCATCTTTCTGAGTAGAGCTATATATTTTCACACAATAAATTGATCATCTTTCCCTGTGGACCAATTGGCTTAGCAATCGGGAGGTTCAGGGTTCGATACCCGGCCGGATCATTGTAAGGTGGATCTTTCATCCAAGAGCAATCTACGGTTTTCCTATCTGAAATGACTTTCTAAAATGGACAGATTCCAACTTGAGTTAAAATGTTGAATTGGAAGCCACCCAACGTGTAAAAGTTGTAATCCACAAGCCCTTGTGGGTTTCTCCCACATTTGTGGTCGCTTAAGTGTCCACAAAAAAAAAAATACCAACTGCTGATTATGAATTCAATATCA
Organism: Apostichopus parvimensis; assembly: GCA_000934455.1. Classification (NCBI taxonomy): domain Eukaryota; kingdom Metazoa; phylum Echinodermata; class Holothuroidea; order Aspidochirotida; family Stichopodidae; genus Apostichopus; species Apostichopus parvimensis. The sequence goes on along the minus strand of KN883128.1, from coordinate 49,444 downwards.
AACCGATTAGAGGGATTAGAGGGATTATCTTCAATACCCATTGTGTAAAACAACGGTGCACGGAAAATTACAGTACGCTGCAGCCCCCCCCCCCCCCTCAGCAGCCTACTTTTATCGTGGTACATTACCTTGACAAAATTAAGTTAATTTCAGAAATTCTGACTCTAATATTACACAAATGATACAATCTTGTATCCGGTGGCGATAATGCATTGGACGGATGTTGAAATCACAGCTGAGATGATATCACATGAACGAAACTATCAGTCGGATAGAGGACAAAGCAGCTGTTCAAAAGACGCAGGAGGTTTTACTATACTATAATGTTTATCCATGTGATGTAATGAATCCTAAATCACAATGGTTATCTCTTCAGCTCTTACTATTTCAGTCATGTGTGCTACATAAACATACATACTTCATTAAATTCAATGCAACTACAAACGGGGAAACGCATCATCCCTTTAATTGTACCAAAAGTCAGTAAAGACTGCCTTGCTCATTTTATGTCAACATGGAAACTTGAAAACACATAGATTATGATTGTTAATGATGTAATTCCTTCAAGTAATAGACATTGCCAAAACTCTCATAGAAAAGTTGTGTTATATATATTTTGAAACTTTGTGCATATATCAGCATATCTACACAGCTTTTTCTTCGTGTCATTGAGTAGTCCCATTCATTAATGTCTCTTATTAAACCAGGAGATTAACCTTCTCTTAGGACGCTCACTATTTAAGCTGACTCTGGTAACCTTCTCTTAGGACATTCACTATTTAAGTTGATTCTGGTTTTGCTCCAAAATTTCAACAACCTTCCAAATGCTATGCAAGAAATCTCAATTTTTCTTCCTTCCTACTTCACCAGATCAATATTGTCCATGATTTTCATGAGATGATTTTAGAGCAAGAAGTAGGCTATATCTGACCACTGAAAGTCAATTTATACAGAATCTAGGAGAATGCGGTCCTCAATCTAAAAGTCCCCCTCCCATCTTCGTTCCTTCCCCTAGGGGAGATGATGGAGACCTGATGGGGAACATTAGAACTTTGGTCAACATAAAAGAGAGGTCTGGAAGGCCGTCCAGTACGCGATTAGCTTCACCGCTGAGATCCGATTCTCTCTTCGAGGGCTGTTGTACCATGGAGATTGAGGAACTCTTCATGATTTCATCCAACGGTTTGAAGGTCGACTTCGAGGGGGCCAGGGCTGGGGATGGGATTGGCGGCGCTTCCAGGTCGAGGATGTCTGGGTCAATACTCGGAACTGAGGACCAAAATAATATGAAGAATGAGCTTAGAATAGAGGCTTGAAAGTAAAAGTAGTAATAGTAGTAGTAGTCGAGTAGTATTGAAAACTGCACACAAAACAAAAGAATTTGGAATCAAACTTATGTTTGATGGGGAGTTTCACAGAAGACGAGGCAAGTCTGGACATTTAACAACAAAGAGACATTTCATAGTTATGAATCTTAACATTGAAAGTAACTTGGCTGGTAATCAGTGCCTTACTCTTGTAAATGGCATTTGGTCACAACATGACTGTTTTATACAACAAACATCAGTTTGAAAAGAGCTCAGATAAAGTTTTGACTAGAACAGAATTGAAACCATTGACTTCATGAGCCCCACGCAAGCAATACAGAAATCAGCAATGAAAAAGTCACAACATATTTAGCTCAATGTTGGAATATGACATGACAAATGTCTATTGAAGGCAATCTCTTAATATCTGTGACAGGAACTCGATCAAAATGTATTAGTTTTCTTGATGTAAATTTATAAATTATTCCTTTCCAATTCCTCCAAATTAAGGTTAGCTTTAATATGGCAAAAAACAACCAACAAAACCCAAACAGAATATGCACAAAAAAAAAAGAATTGTTTGCAGGATGGCATTCCTTTGAAAAAGAAGTCAAGTAAACTATTCTGTTGTGATCATTGCAGGCAACAGTTTATTGTGACGACTTTTACACAGCTTCTTCTAAGACATGAACATCCCTTAGGGAGAGGGAGGGAGGGGGAGGGAGGGGGAGGGGGTACATATGTTACAAACATACCGCCTCCATGGAGAAAACCAAAGTCAACATGCAGGTAACTCATAAGCCAAGCCCAATATTAAATGTTCTCAGGTATAGGGAGTTGAAGCAAGGTATGAAGCTAGTAATATATGCCAAAAAACTATCTTATGAAAAGATATTTATATTTTAGTACAAAATCCTATACACTAGTGTAACAACAACATTGTAAAATATTCTATTTGTATCAAGATCTAATTTATACTGACATCATGTGGGGATCTAGGGTGAAATAAATCATTCTCCTTGCAAATGTAATATCATAACAGTTGATTGTTTAAAGCAGTAGTACCCATTTTTTGGGTATCTGGATTGAAACTTCATTTTTGGCTTCAAAGTAACATTTTTTAATAAGGCTATGCTTATGGTATTATGTCTTTTGAAGAGTTCAAAAAAAGTGTAAAATGTCTCTACAAACTTTGTAAGAATGATGTAAATACATTCCTGACAAAGTTATGGCTCATAATTTTAAGTCCCAATAAGAAAAAAATACAGACAATTATTGGAATAAACAAAAGTTCTAATTGGATTTTTTTCTCAGGTCTGTATGGTTTATAGTACTCCAGAAAAAGCTGATATTCAAACTTCTTTTTGGCTTGGTGACCCCAATTGTCACCTTGTTCATCTTGGGGGAACATAATGGTGCAGATGTTGGGATTTGGAGGAGGAGGGATTTACAGGGGAACAGGTGTCCTTCTGGAGATCCTCTAAAATTTTCATAAGATTAAAGGATTTATGGGAGCAGCTTAGTTGCAAAACTGATGGTATATTTTGCAACTTTTGAAGTAATTTATACTCACAGAATATTTTTTTCAATTTTTATTTTCTCCAAAATATTTCTGGCAACCCTTAAAAGGGTCACCTGAAACACAATTTGAATACCAGGGGATTATACAATCTATTGGCTTTCCATGGTTTAGCAAATTATAAACAGGAAGACATTTTTAAAGAGCAAACTAGCTTGTCTACTGCAAAAAGCCTGTGCAGGTAAATTCAGGAAAATAAATTGAATCATTTTTGTTTCATTTGCAGTCATTTATGCCTATTAATCTTCATTACTGGTGCAATTTTGGCGGACTAAAGAAGTAACAGATGTAAAAGTTTTAAAAGTAGGTCCATTTTCTTTTAAAGAGTATGGTACGCAGTTGGTACCATGCACCAGAATTTAGCAAACTGAACACAAAGTGCGAAAAAGGTTCACAACAATAAGAACGATCTTTAATACAGGGAAAAAAGCAAATAATTATGCAAAAGTTTATACAGAAATAAATGTAATCTGAGTAAAAGAATGACTGCAGAAAAAATAATAATCATAAAATATCAATAAAATAAGGCAAATTGAAATGTCAATTTCTGAATTTTCCACCACCATCTTTCCAAGAAGAAAAAACAAACAAAATTTAACCGAGACACGTTGGGTTCTCCTTTTGGGGTACTTTTTGAACTATAAGAGAAAATCTACATATTTTTTTTCTTCTTTTTTGAAGAAACATATCAATCAGTATGAATTTAATACAGAGGCACAGATCAATAAAAGTAGCTGTGTAACATTTTTTCTTATCATATTCCTGGATATTGGTTTTGATTTTTCAATTTATCTGGAATTTCTTCGTAATTATCGTTTGGGAATGTTTGCGAAAGTCAAAAATAATTAAAACTCCAGAAAAAGGACGATTAAGAATTGAAGGAAATTTGAAATTTTGAGTTGACTAAAATAATCGTGAGAGGAGAAGGAAGAAATGAAAGAAAACAAAAGTTTTCTGATGTGGCGAGAAAAAAGAAAATGACGTACCTAAAGAAACGAGACAATCTCCCTTAAATGTAAACCGAAAGGAAAACAAATATGAAGGTAATTCTTTGCTACGTCGAAGAAAATCAGAGTTTTGGTCACGATAGGAGGCCATTTTATACCAGCAATGCATGATGGTCTTTCTTTGTCTGGGCAAATTCATAAGAAGCATAAAAGAGTTGAAGAACAAATTATCTCTCATTGTCTTCCTTCCTTATTCAAAATTCATAGTTTTCAGGCAACCAACTTTCTGCACTGTTTTTCTTTTCTTTTTTGGGAAAAGTGTTTTATTTTTATTCCCTCACTTCTGTTTGGGCTTATTCTCTCATTTCCTTCTCTCCTATCAGGACTTCTCTTGTTTTAAATTTTTTAATCACTTGTCACTGACAAAAACGGTTTTAATATTCTTGTCAGTTTGCTCTTGGGGGAGGGGGGATGATTAGTAGGGGCCCAATGGGAGGGGTCACTCTCCACTTCTGTGTGTGTGTTATTCATCTCTTCTATGAAAGTGAAAACAGCGCTTTCGTACACATGCATGCTTGTAGAAAGGTATGGTATTGTGGAGCAAGTAACTAACAATGCAATTAATATCTGATTGGATTAAAACATGCATGAAAAAAAACAACAACAGATTCAAGGAAGGCAAAGTCTGCTGGTATTATCAGTTTGCAAAATAAGGGTTATAACCACTTGGGATCAGTTTCATATAATAATAATAATAATAATTCTCTACATGGTTTCATGCTGCGGTAATTGTTTAACTACGGTCGGTGGATTGCCATCTTTGAGACATCAATTATCATCAAACAACCTTTCAATACATCATCAAATCATCAATTCAAATTGTCTCTTTTGAGTTAAAGAAAGAACAAAAAATTAAGGGAAAATGATTTGTGGAACATTTCTGTAAGCAACTTGACAAAGAGCAGAATATCACAAATTAAATACTGGCAGCTGGAGTATCATGTCTTTTGGTGAACACTATTTGATGGGAGGAAGGAGGGGGGGGATTAGGGGGAATGGTTGAAAACCATGGCCCCCCTTAATATTTTAAAGCAATGATTTACATGCAGTTGTGGTAAAGAGGCAGCTCTTTCTACTGCATTGTACAATGATTTGATTCCTGTTCCCCTCCAGTTTCAAACATTACAGTGTCCAGGTACTCGGTCACACTGCCTATTGGGTGAGGCAATTTTGTCTCCAAGGATCAATGTCAAATAAATCACATATGGAAATTTGCATAGTAATCTTCAGAATGCCAAGTTAATCCCTTCTGATCTCTTCTTAATCCAACTCAAAGTACAGATATGATACAAGCTGCACAATCCATGGCAAATTAATGGGGATGTTGAAATACAATGGGACTCTCCAACGCTTTCTACAGAGGGCGCTGTCATACCGGTCCTTATATGTACGCGAACACGCACGGTGAACTTGCATACAGATGTAGTGGATGATTGACTTGTTCATAATGTTCCACTTTTGCAGTTTTGGAAGACAGGTTTTGGAAAGCACAATTTAAACAATTAGTTTTGACTAAAAACTAGTCACAGATATGATTGAAGAGATCTCTTCTTTAATATTTATCAACAAAATTGTATATACTACCAGAGATCAAGTCATGTTAATGTTATGAACTGCAGTCACAGACTGCACATTGTCGAGTATTGTGGAACTACAGTAGATTGGATCCAGAGCTGTATATATACGGCTCTGATAGGATCGATATGACAGCGCCCTCTATTGAGTTTGGGTGTGGTTGGAGAGCTTCACTGATACTTCACCTGTTAATGTGTTATATCACCATCATCAAAACATGAGAAAAATACACCACCATCAAAACAAGAGAATGTAACATAACAATATATAAAATGAAATAAAGTAATGAATAAAGAAGAAAGCAAAGGCGACAACTAAAAGAAAAGAAAATCTCCCTCAAAAGTCCCAAGGATATTGAGCAACAGACAAATGTTTTTAAGTTTAAATCCAAGACTAAGTCCATTGCTTTGTACTATTGGCTTATCAGACGGCCTCACTTCCGCAATTCTTTTGCATCGGACCGAAGCTTGTTTTTCAAATCAGAATGCTTAAACAGGTTCACCACTTCATCTTGCTTTATAGACTTCATGTTTCCTGAGATATTCAGTACACAGTACTTGTAATGAGGACCTTTGGGGAAACCCTTCAGCAGTGGTTGGTCAGGTATTAATAACCAGCCACCTTCATCTTCGAATAAGAGTCTCTCAACAGCTGAAGTACTCCCCCACTTTACATTTAAGAATAAACCTCTCACCATCACATTATAATAAAAACAAAAAAATTTAACTCCCAAAAATAAGTAGATGAGTCAAATCCCTGAGATTGAATCTTCAAAGTGGTCACCGTGGTTTCTCAGGTCAATCGCATAAACAAACTCAAGTCAATTTTATCAATAACAATTCCCTTTGGGCAGGTTTAGGTAAATTATTTTCTACCTAAGTTTTAACTTACAGTACTTCCAAGGCTGTACAACATGTTGTCTGTGAGGTTTTGGAGGTATTGGCGTTTCATCACCCACCGTGCATGCTATTTCAACACTGTGATGTATTTAAAAGTTGTATTTCATCTACCATTTGGTTGCTTGTCATTTAAAGCAAGTTGTTATAAACTGTTTTATCCAATCCAAACCAGAAAACTACACAAGATATTTAAGTGTTCCGCCACTATCCTCCACTATCGAGAGATCAGCAAGGTCCCTTGCAATTATGCAGACCAACATATCAACTATATTATCAAGTTCATTTTAGGAGTTAATGTAATATATGGTTTCCTCAATTTGACTTCTGTTGATCTCAAATCGTGGAATAATTTATCAAGTATCGCCTACCAAAATGCTATACAAAATGGTCAAGTTGCTATACAGATGTAAAGATGTATGTATGGCAGTTTTCTACACAGGAACTATAGTATTCTATGAGAGAAAAACTTCAGCCTTCAAAAAATGCTACAAGAGAAATTTAAACACTAAATTATTCCTTGCAGATGACCTTTATCTAACACGTCCCTAACCGTTTAATTCATTACAACAATTTTTTTGGTGTCCCACAAAGTTAATGTATTGTTTCTATTATACTTCTTACATGTAACCTTATGCTTAATATATTAATTCCTGGTACAATTTTGGGTTAATCTAACACGTTCCCAACCTTTAATACAAAATTTGTTTTGTGTCTCACAAAATTAATGTATTGTGGCTGTTAGACGTCATATATGTAACCTTATGCTTAATATATTAATTCCTGGTACAATTTTGGGTGGACTATAGTGGCAGGTACCGGGTCTCAGCTTAAACTGTCACATATAATCAGTACTGTACTACTGTACTGAACATTTATGTTTTTGCATCTTGATCGCATTGCTAGTACACAACTACACAACACAGTCTATGAACAACACACTTTCCAAATTTTGGATTGCTTTACAGCTTTTCTGATGATTTTGCAAATGAGACATTGATACATAATAAAGTTGTACAAAGGAGAGAGGGTAAATTTTAGGATATAAGGGAAGTTGCAAAAGGGAGGAATATAATTTCAAGGAGATTTATCAGCAAAAGAGGAGATGCAGGCAACCCAAAGAACCTCCAAAGTCCCTAGGGGAAACAACCTGCAATAGACCAATCAGAAGGAAGTAAAACTGCCAAAAAAAAATTGCTTTTAAGTTTGTTATCTGTTTGATATTCTATGACTATTGACAAACCAATATAGATCTAAGGTTATTATAAAGATCTAATTTAATTTTTAATTATTTTGGAAACAAAGAGGACTAAAAACATTTACATATGTATGGAATTTATTCACCAGAGGTGACACCATGCCAATGAAGTTGACCAAGTGCTGTCTTTCAAATGTGTCTGATAAACACAGCAAAGTGTACACATATAATCTTTGATTTCAGGGAAAGTTTTAGTGTTATAATATACAAATAATGAATGGTTATGAGTGCAATAGTGCAAATATTTCATGAGTTGAAAGATGTAATTTGTTCCATTCAACGAGGCGCAGCCGAGTTGAATGGAACAAATTACATCTTTCAACGAATGAAATATTTGCACTATTGCACGAATGGAAACCATTCATTATTTGTTTTATACAACACCTTCAAATTTGGATATATTTGGATGTAAAATGCACTCATGCAACAGATTGTTCTCTTACCATTAAAAAAAGTGCTATGATCCAAAAAGTATATTGCACGGTTCTATTTCATAGCGTGCAATAGAGCATGCAATCGACGAGCAATTGACCAATCAAATGGCCGGAATATAATTAGGTGTTGTATAATGTATAAAATATACTACAATTACTATACAGCAGACTTTGCATGTTAAAAGAATGGGCCAGACAATTTTCATAAATATTCTCAAAAAATACATCATAATAAAAAATAACACGTCAACAGATCTCAATCTTTATTGCGTCTTCTTGTAGAGATGCCAGGCGTTGGAAACCGCCAACATTTTTGAATAGGCCGACCAAGCCTGTGACGTAAAAGTTGCACAATGCAAATATGCGTTTTCTAACATTTACGGCGTTTATTGCATTTGGTCACTCTGTTGCGTTCATGCGAAGTCTAGATTTTCTTCTCGATTACGAGAAAAACCAGCTGGAACAGTACCTGCCGATTTGTACAGTTACAGTTATCTCGCTGTTAACCTCACATATTTTATGTTTCCTTACCTTACCTCACTTAACTTCAGTTCTAAATACATAAAGCACAAAATTATCCATGGATTCAATCCAAACCTTAATTAATGAAGAAGAGGCAGAACAGAATAAATTAACTGGGACAACCTCCCTCAAAACCTTTACCTCAAATCCTTCACTCTGTTCGTTCCACCTGAAAGATTAAACCCTTCTTTCCCAGCTGTTTAATACAAGCTGGTGTAATGAAAGCATGTAATGAGTAAAACATGCCTACTTCTGATTCAATTTGACATATTATGCAGAAGGAGATTGCTTACGTTGACTCACACAGAGAAGACCAAGATGGTTAAGACAGCATAAATTATCCACGCTTCTGCATCTTTTAAAACCTTCTTTTTTTAGTTTTTCGGCAGCAAACTCCTAGAATTTTCCATCAAATTATGATAATTTAGCAAGTGATTAAATGATTCAGTACTCAATATGTCATCAGCCAGTTTTCTGTCTCTTTGTATTATTCACATGTTAACATCAAACTGGATCCAAAAATGCCCAAGTACATCTGAGGTGACAATGTGATAGGCTTAATAAGACTTGTAAAACTACAGAATCAACAATGCTAGGAAATGTTCATACAGCACAACGACTCAACTGGTTATTAAAATATGGAAATGGTCTGACAGAAATAATTTACCTGTCGTGAGGTCTATATACAGTGGTATTTACACACGATTAAAATGATTGCCAAATTATGAATAAACACAAGGAAATTTCCAGCCGCTGTTGCCAGATGCAATTCACAAACTATCACAAAAATTCATATCCTCGCGATACAAACTACTATAGGGATGCGGGTTTGAGTTTAATTCATAATACACTCATATGAATACTACGGTGTATAAGATGAGATAAGATCAACTTAATTAAACCCAAAAAGGGTAACTGAATGCTCGAATAAAAAAGTAAACAGTAATAAAAAAATTGTAAAAATGTAAAACTATATATACACCTTTAACACTCATAATCCTCTCTGACTCTTTTGGAAACTAATAAACGCTTACATATTAGTATTAAATAATTAATTGCACGCTTAAAGTCACATGGTACCTGCCTATCCAAATCCATCACATATAATTAAAAATCTCTTAATGAAACACTTTACATTATTCTTTTTTTTCTCAAGTTTTTGACTGGTGTGAGTCACACTGTAGATATGAAAATGAGAAACATCATAGCTGGCCACATGCTTTAATTACTGTAAGCTGTGCTCAAACAGATTACTACTGTACATTAGCCATGGAGAGCCATGGAGAGCCAATCAGAGCAACACATTTCTGATTCTTTGAATAAACATCAATGTGATTTGGGGAGGAAATAGTTCCAAAGATTATTATCATATAAAATAGGTAGATCCGACAATAGAAACAAACTTAAAATACGAAAAAACAAAGAAAAAAATTAAAAATTAGCAATATTATACAATTTAAACCACCAACAAAAGTAAACCCAAAAAGAGTCTTCATGAGAGGAGCAGATGAATGATGCTGATGGTGATGTTATCATGCTGTAGTAAGTAACAATCTGGAGTAAAAAATATGCCAAAATCAATAAAAAAAATGGGCATTCTAGGCTGCAACTTTTTGTGTCAAACAAGAAAAGGAAAGGCATGCAATTACATAAAAAGGAAAAAGAAAGAAAAAAGTAACATCAAGCAGGGAATCATATTTATTAAACTAAATGAAACAGAGCAAAAAAAAAAAATGACTACTACGCCATTCACATCATCACTGGTGACCGTTTTGACGTTTACCTGTTTTCGATTTACTTTTGGAGCTGGGGGTGGAACTCTTTGTTTCTGTTGCAAAGAAGTCCAAGTTAAGCTTGTTGGCTGTAAAGGATGATCATGATGAGGTGTGATTAAGATCAAATGGAAGAGTGAACGATGATACATCACCAGGGGTGGATCCAGGTATCACGGACGGGGGGGTGGATGGTCCTAACTCTCATGTATGGGGAAGGGGTTGGGGCAGAGACTGTAAAATAGGTCTTTTTCATGGGGTCTGAATGCAAGATTGTGCTAATAACTAGTTTTTTTTCCCTGTGTGGTTAAAAAAGGAGGAGGGGTTTGGAACCTTCCCTGTCACCCCTTCCCCTGGATCCACACCTGATCATCTGTTATTGTCACACAGTACATACATATCTGGAGTTATAAGATAAAACACAAGACAACCCTACACACCTGTGAATTCCAGTGCAAATTTGTCTTTTACAGTACAGTAAAAGAAACAAAGCTACTTATGCTATAAGTGAAGTTAGCATTTCATTAAGAGCTGACCCCACTGAAGTTTTTTTCTAACAATACCTTTATAGTTTAAACAAAGGTTAATCAGTTTATTTCCACCATGGAGGTAAAACAGACTGTTTTACCTCCATGTTTCCACTAAATAAGCCACTTTTAATTGCAAACTCAATCTATTGCAACATAAAGCAGATTGGAAAAACTGCAAAATTTCTAAAAAGTCAGTCCTGTTTTAACATAGATTGTCCCTCCGAGGACATCATGACATTTTCATCTCTCTGTCAATTCACCATGACTTTTACATGTCTTCCACATGACAAACTTACTGTTCACACTTTTCAAATAAGAAATCTCCCTTTCCATCATAGTGAATGACTTACTAAACCACAATATGACCTAATGAATGTTTCACTGCTTGCAAACAAACTTTGAAATAAAAATGATTATCCTCAAAATGGGAGAAACGTGTTGTCCTCCAAAGGGGTGGGAGATTACCACTCTCCTTCAGCCCCCCCCCCCCCTGTGCTTCTCCTGATACACTTCAGGTTTGCCTTGATTTTCATACTTTGTGGGCATCCTTGGGTCACTACCAAAACTCTGATGAACTCAGAGATGGTCTGCCCAATCGGCAAATGTTCATCGACGACAGTATCTACATACGGTAGGTGGTTACGGATTGGGGTCTGCCTCTTAGGAGCAGAGGGGACCGATGGTGGAGTAAGGGAGTTGAATATGATTCGCCTGTTGATGGAGACCCCACAAATATCAAGAAGGACAAATTTTAACAAAGTACAGAAGGTTTCATTGCTGGTGATATACTGTAGCAGACAAACTATGTATACATGTTGTGCTCCCATTATATGTCCAACACCACCAAGTTCCTTAACAACACCCCTTCCCTCAACCCACCCCTCTCCTCCCCTCCTTCCTACAGCCCCACATCTAAAAATCATAGATAAATAAAACCAGAAGTGGAAACATCCTTAGCAATGTGTGTGTGTGTGCCTTCGCAGTTGTTATATTGTCAGTGTGATAAGAAAATCAAATGTGCAAAGTGTTGATAGTGCCTTTTAACCCTACATGGCCTCCACCTCTTGATAATACGGAAGATAAAAGGAGAGAGAGATAGTTTATCCAAAGTAAAATGCCAAAGGGGAAGTTTTTATTTTCATCAAACCAGATTTGTTAAAGATAACAGCAACCGAATTAAGACACTAAAGAACTTTATGATGCCCTACAAGTAAAAAGTAAAGAGTTTTATAGTGCCTCATTGGGCCTACTGTAGCTATAAGTGGAAATGTTGTTTTTAAAATGTTTATTTGTTAATGAATGAGATTCAAAGCAAACCATAAAAAAAAAATCACGGAAAGGGGCCTACCATCTAGAGGATTGATGAGTCCACTCCCGCTCCAATCAAATTCTACTTTAGGCACAGATTCCTGGAAATAAAAAAAATCAGAAAGAAAATAAAATCAAAGTTTTGGATGATTTTGTTTCGTTTTAGAGGGGGAATTTAATATGAAGAGAGGAGATTGCAAAAGCAACTTTGCTTTGTCTTTAAGCGTGTAAAAATCAAAAATTAAATTTGAAAAATTTGAAAAAAATGGCTACAATTGATAGGGTTGTTTTTTCATGCTATAATTAATAATGCCCACCACCATCTGAAATAAATGATAAGGGAAAATCATTCCCAGAAGACATTGCCAAAAAAGAAAGGTAAACTAAGAAAAGAAGTCAAATGTTGTTAGTTTCATGAGGTTAGGACATGCAAATACTAAAAGAAGGTACAGTATTAAGAAACTGTAGCTTATTCCCTCTATTTAAATATAACTTTCATTTGATAGTATTAGTAACATGGTGCTAAGGTTATGAGGAGACAGGTAAGCAAGGAACGAAGTAAATTTAGTTTATATAAGTTGTAGATGTCATTCTATAGCACTAGTGTATGTACTGTATGTACTAGGGCCAAGTGGATGGAAGGAGTGTGTATTAAAAGCTATGAGCCCTAGCGTATCTGGAAGGTTGTTGGTTAAGTCCCCACCCCCTCCCTACCCGAGTCCCAACCCCCCTCCCTACCCAAGTCCCCCTCCCTACCCAAGTCCCCCTCCCTACCCAAGTCCCCAGCCCCTCCCTCCCAAGTCCCCAACCCTCCCTCCCAAGTCCTCACCCCCCCCCCAGCATTCCATTTGGCAGATGACGGTTAAGCAATCTTTAATTGAGGAACACTAAAAGGTTCTCTTGCCTGAAACGGTCTTCCGATGAGGTTTTAAAAAGAAACCCAAATTAGGTTGAAAATGTTTCATTGATTGCAACATAGCAAATATGAAGTGATCTACATGCCATTAATAAAATAATAATGTTCAAGATTTATGAATGACTGTTGTTCTTACTACAGATGGTAATTTCAATCATATTAAAAAAATATATCAAAAAATTGGTGTATGCTAATATTCGGTTAAACTATTTGTGAATACCAAGCTGGTCTTCCAGCTGCATACGTCTCAAAGCTTTGATCTGTGTGGTATGGATGTCAAGTGCAGATAATGCCATAAAATTTATCCCCCAAAGCATAAATGGATGTCCAAGAACAATACCAGATCTATTGTGTGTTTATTCTGCTTGTCACCTAATGAACCAGTTTTTTACTGTACAGTAAGGTCGTTTGTATAATTGTGATCCTGGTGGAATCAGAAAAAGATCAAAACCATGTTTAGTAGTACAATACCTATCCCGACTTCACAAGGACAGGGTTTCATTCTGCAAACAAAAATCCTTATTTGGTTTCAAATGTGTTGTAACCTTGCAAGTATTACAAGTTTCACATTAAACCAAACACATTACATACATCGACAAAGGTACTTCAAAGAAAATGGCAAAGTGTACAAAACAAAAGAAGGGAAAGCTGTTAAAGGAAAAGAGAAAGATTATTTCCTCTCCTTTCTCACCGTTGCCAAGGAGACTACTTATACAGATTTAAAATTGCCCTCTGGTTGTTGTAAAATTTCTTGCAGGTTTTTAAATTTGTGAGAAATTTTACGAGGTGATATTTAACTTAGACCAGCCCCAAATAGATATTAACTGATCAAGTATACAGACTCGTCCAGAGAATATGAATCTCAGTACATTTACTGCTCAGGGAACAATTCTCAACGAATGTGTAAATAGCCTTGACATTTTCAAAGGTGACAACAATGCTAGATAATGCCAGATGGGTCTTAACATGATGAAGAAGAAATGCACTAAGAGAGTCGGGGGGGGGGGGGGGAGGGCGGACAGAGGGAAACAAGTAAGCAGAGATTTAACTATTTAACTATCGCTAACATCTGTGCTTCTTACAGGTTTGGGAGATGCAGTAATTTAGCGCACCCTCATATATTTTGTAACACCTCATGTAACCAAACTACACTGTTACTATGCAATGCAACGTTCTTTACAGAGAAGATCTATAATGTCATCCAGAAGCTGTGGTATCAGTCCTGGAAAAAGACAAATGCCGAACCCAGATTGCTTGAAGAATTACAGACCCATCTCAAATCTGACATTCATTGCAAAAGTCAAGATTATCCAAAAGAACAAACTCTTTTGAGGTTTTTTGAGGTTTTTTGACATCCTGTCTGCCAAATGTTGATGATAATAAACTTTTCTTTTGGTTTTGGTTGACTTATTGGCAGCTTTTGGCACTACTGATCATGGCCTTCTTATCAAAAAGCTTACACTGGTCCACAACATATCAGATGTTGTATTAAGCTGGTTTAATCTCTACGTATTAATGGCTAATAATTTGCATGGCTTTGAGGTTTTTTCCTCCATGTAGTCACAAATTTAGACAAATAAAAGGCTGTTTTAACTTCTTTAGTTTGCCTTCAAAGTGACATACCTGTCATGTTACATCCAAAGAAACAAAAGAGATAAGTCTCCCCCCCCCCTCTTCTCCCCTCACCCATCCTTCAATACACCAACAGGTTCTTATCTGCTCCATCAAATCCAACAGACATGCAATCTTTCACTAAGATATAACTATGCACACTAAACCTTTGCCTGCATTGCAAGATTTTAATTTTTTTCTAACGACCAATGATGGACTGCTTATAAATGTGTACTACGAAAATGTGAAATTTACTTTGTTAAATGTTTTTAATCTAATCCATTTCCATTTACCACCAAATCTAACTAATTTCGGAGGTACTGTATCTTCCTCAGACCAGTGTTTTTTGGCAGAATTCTGAGAAAAAAAACCCACAAATACTGCATGACAACTTTTTCCAATGTGTCCCCTTTATTCACAGGAATAATTGGCAGATTTGGCAAGCTTTTCTGGGTTAGTTAACGTCAACCTTTTACACCTTGTCGTATTAGTTACATCAACAAGTTTTGACCATAAACTGACGCACCATCTCATGCCCAGGTACCCGAATATAACTCCTTAAGGTAATACATACATTAGCTGATTACAAACACTACATAAACCATATAAAGGATGAAACAACATTTTAAGCACCAAAATGCCACCAAGTTCTCAACTGCCTCACAACCAACTAACCCAGCATCCTCTCGAAGTCAATCACTTCATAAACAAATTTGCGACCCTTTATTTCCCCCTCATTTTCTTGACCTAGTTCTACCCAAATTGTCAGCTTTTGTTGACACACATGTTCAATTAACATCACTCTGTTGTCAACGAGAAAAGGCAAAATGACACTGATCAGAGTAATTCGTGCCTCGCAAAAAGGCAAACGAAATAGAGAGAGAGAGATAGAGCAACAAATAATACCGCTGTGGCGCACCTCTCCAGATATGAGATTAATACACACAGACAACTCACATTGATTGTGTGCAATAAAAGTCACATAAAGTACCGTACATAGCTAAATGGAACAAATTACTCCCAGACGTCGATGAAGAGGTCTCTTAATGACGGTATGTAGTCAGATTAATTGTGTCAAATTAAACAGGTAAATTTTTAATGGCTGCATTGATTATAGTTTCTCTACGAGTCTACAGGATTTAAACGTGGACGACAGTTGGGAATAAATGAGAGTAGATCTTGGTAGTTGTTGATGTGAAATATGTAGCTCAAATAGATATTGAAGATGTGCTCCCCAAAAATGGGCAAACAGTTATAGAAATACAACTA